>BQNB010000839.1:5858-141637 GCA_026074375.1 Tanacetum coccineum
TCGTCCTTCATATCGGCAAAATATAAAAACTACAACAAACAAAAATAAATAAAAAGATGTCACATTTTATTTTAAATAATACCAACAAGGGGGAAGGGAAGAAATTTATTAGAAAAATAAATAAAATATTTTCTGTTTAATCCTTGGCAGTTTCTCTTCGAATATAAACGCCGGTTCCCTTCTGAGAAGAGAACCGGCGGAACCGAACATCTGACAGAACTAAAAATACTTGCCCTCTTTTTATCTCTTCACTGTTTCAAAAACTCTCTTCTTAAAAACCTCCATTGATGAACAACAACCACCATCACCATTTTTTCGAATTCTTCATCTTCCAAATCGATCAAATCCTTCATTGTAAGTTTTAATTATGTTTAACACTTTTAGTTTATCTTAAACTTGTAAAGTCTAATTTTTAGGGCTCCCATTTTACTAATTCAATTTATCAACGAATTTAACACAATTATGCATCCAAAATGATATTAGTTAGGAATTGCATCTTATTCTTCGTTATAAAAATAGCCCATGCATAAAATCGCAATGTCGAAATACGTAAAGCAAAACAAAAAAAAATAAAAGTTTTTTTTGCCATTGTTAATAACCGTAAAAACAAATGATTTGTTGTCATCACACGAAGAAGATTTTTAAAACCATCTTTAAGAAAAATTTTACAGTTTGAGATTATATTCCTTTTATTCAATCGGAATTGGTTTTATTTATTTTATCGTTTGATTTTATTTAGGAGCACTATGCCGAAATCCATCCACCTTGATCACTATGATACCGCTTACTACATCCCTATGTATCACCGTACCGGAGGCTTCAGCGGACATGAAAGAGAGGTCTACAAGTCATTCATATCACGTCTTATCAATGAAGGTCGCGTTATCGACTTCGCCTTCCTTGATGATCAACCCAACCTTCGCTCTACTTTCA
This sequence comes from Tanacetum coccineum, assembly GCA_026074375.1. Lineage (NCBI taxonomy): Eukaryota > Viridiplantae > Streptophyta > Magnoliopsida > Asterales > Asteraceae > Tanacetum > Tanacetum coccineum. The sequence goes on from BQNB010000839.1 coordinate 6,792, forward strand.
CGGCTATTGGGTCTGATTTTCTTCTCAATATAGATGAAAAGATTTGTCCCATCTTTATGCTTTAATTCCACAAAAGTGTTCGCATCATTCGTAATCTAAATGGAACTATCTCTATTGCCTTCAGCATTAACAAGTTTGAAATAACTCTTTCTCTTGTGGAGTTCGCTCGGATTCTTAAAATTCCTAGTCAAGGAGTTTGTGTGCACACCCCCGAATGGCGCATCTCATCCCTTCAAAATGGTGTTGACACTCATCCTGACATTTATCCTCCTCCTCATGAAGACTCATCTTTGATCCATGATAACATCAGATATTTAATACTTTTTTCATATCAAATTCCTACGTTTATTACACTGCTTTATGTCATTTTGATACTTAATTCGCTTATATTCTTTATTTTAGGTAATTTTGGCAATGGAACAGAAAAGATGCGGAAAAACGAATTTTTATATCAAAATCCGCATTATTCATGAGTTACGACGTAATTGATAACATGATTACGCCGTAACCGGTTATTACTTATGAAATTATGCTAACGAAGAAGTTACGGCGTAACGTCCTACATGAGTTATGCCGTAATTAAACATTTATTACGAAGATTTAGAAGATCACTTAATGAATACGAAGATTCGGTGCTGACGAGGCTTTGCGGCGTAACATCTAATATAGTTACGTCGTAATCTATTATTATGGAAATTATATTGTTGCTGACTAAGGGTTATGCCGCAACGCGATTATTAATTACGCCGTAACCAAAATTATCTCTTAAAGAAGGAAAGTCGCGTCAGAAGTTTACGGCGTAACGTCGGAAAGTTTACGGCGTAACCACGTCGGTGAGGTTACGCCGTAACCAAATCAATTACAGCGTAAAGTATAAGTCATCACAGGGACCAATGTTGCACTAATAATAAGTTTCATGATTAATTACAAAGTTACACTAAAGACGAAGGACTAAACTCGCCAAGTGACCAAAGTATTATTTTAGTATAAATATAGAATGAATTCTCATTCTAATATATTGATTCATTAGTGTTGCCCTCTGTTGTGCGACGAACAGCAAGAAGAAAAAGGGAGAAGAGCGGGTTGCTTGCCTACTTGATTCGGGTATAGGTTCGTGGTTCGCCACGAGATCCAACTAGAAGACCAGGAGTATTATTTCAGCATGATTTGTACATGATTTCTCAAACATTACAGTTTGATTTCAATTCATTATTTTTAATAAATTTATTTGGTCTCGGCTTAATTTGTTGATGCTTGATATTTAATATGTTTAATTTTACTCTTGTCATTTAATTTATTAATTATTCATTGGTTAATTATTTTTGATCTCTTTGTCTGACTATTGTTTCGTTAGATATTCCTTTACTATCGTGTAACCCTGGGTTATGGTAGTACGGGTGGTTTGGACCTTTCTTGCCCCATTATTAGATTATCATGTCAATATGGGATCCATCGGGTACTAGGGAGGATCTATGACTCCATCCCTAGTGTAGGAACTAACCGGTCTCCGCACTTACCACTCAATATACTTAAAAAGCACAGGAACTCTTTCAGAGGGGGTTAATAATCTGTATAGGTTATAAGATAAGTTTTGAGAATAGTTGAGATTAATCACTGCAACCTGGTTATCCTACCTCCTATACGATTTGGACTGAGTCAAAATCGCGGGAAGTATAAGATAGATTAAATATACCTATTCAAGTCTATCGACTTTAGAAACCACTAATAAAACAAGAATTAGACATTGCACTTGAGATCAATATAATTCAACATTGGATATTTAATTAAGTTAAATGGGTTCATCTTCTTAGTAGTTTTCCACTATACCAATTCTTTTGATTGATAAAACCACTTTAATTCCTCTCCTTTATTTTCTTACAACTTAATCACTAAAACAGCTTTAAAAACGTAACATTTTAAAATTAGATTTATTTCCACATTTTAGCTCTTGGGACGACCTCGGATTTACCATAACTACATTACTCATGATCGGTTCTCTGCCCGTTAGTGCGTTTGTCAGGTGAATCTAGTTTTATAAATTTAAAACTTGGTAAAAATATATTTAAAATAAAATACGCATCAAGTTTTTGGCACCGCTGCCGGGGAGCTAATTAGGTTTTAAATTTGAGTTTTATATATATTTTTCAGTATTTGTTTCCTTGTAATAGCACAATCTACTGTTATCTCTTGTTTGATTTTCAGGAAATGGAGCCTGACATTGAGAACATGACGATAAGCAAGTACCTTGATTATGAAGCTACGAAAGAAAGGAGATTATGGGATGATGTTCGATCCAGAAGAAGTCCAACAAATTATAATGAGGCGGATGTTGACGCTTTTCACTGGAATAAGAGTAAGACTTTTATCTATCTGTACTATCATAACTTAACTCCTCCACACCCTTGTTTCCTACCTGTTCAGCCCTATCCTAAGAATTATTTACTATCTACTAATGAGAGCAATGATGTAGACATTGAAAATATGACTATAGCAGAATATAATCTATACGTTGCTAAACAAAGCCTAGGAATGAATCCACTCAGTAATCACTCCTATTGTTTCACACCCCAATTTTTCGTTCAACCACCACACACACCTAACACTTGAAAGAAGGATTCCGACTTTGATAAAATCTTGGATGATTTATTTAGAACAAGAGCTGAAAACATAAAGCGAATGGGGAAAGATATAGTTCAAGATAATATTTGGGATCAGGATGATGATTTGGAGGAGGATCGGGAGGATGATAGTGATGATGGGGATACATTTGATATGTGGGATATTACGGTCGAGGACGTAGAACAGATTAGGAAATTTTTTAACGTCCTTGATGAAATAGATGAAATTGTACAACCTTTGATCCCAGAACCCATTCACACCACAACACCTAATGATGACTATGTAGCACCAACTACTAAATCAATTTTGGACAAACTTTTAGGAAAATTCGAAGACGAGATCTTGAATGTAACCATGGTTGATGATGAGGCTGATTTTAATCCTACTAAGGATTTAGAAGAGCTTGAAAGACTTCTCGCTAAGGAACCTTAGTCAAATTTTATGGAAATACAGGTCCATTTATTTATCATAAAAACCGAGCCTTTCATTCATACTCAACTAATGAGTCCTTTATATGGAGTATTCAAAACATCTAAACCATGTAAGGTAGATAGGGGCATCATATCTCCTGGAAGGTATGCCTTCTATTCATCATTTCCTTATCCTGTAGCATACTTACACCCTAAGGGTGTCTATTGCTACTTCCACCCACACTTGATTCCAAGTGAAGGGATGGACACCCGATTACCTAGTAAATAAGGGTGGAGTCAAGCTAGAGACTCAAACAAAATAAGACTCTTCGGGAGGCCACCCCATGCACCATCTTTAATTTATATTTTGACTATTTCCGTTCAATTTTTACATATTAAAGTTTGGTTATATGTTCTTTTACTTGGGTTTTGCAGGTATAACACGAGGAAACAAAATTCAATTCACCTCGACCGAAGTAGTGGATAATGTTGCTAACTGATTCAGCAATTACGGCGTAACCAACATAGTTACGTCGTAATCACCTGGATTACGGCGTAATCTTTTCCATGATTACGCCGTAACTAAACTTAATCCAAAAATTTCAAAATGTCTTCCACATATTTACTGCGTAACCGAGTCTATGGTTACGCCGTAATCCCTTCCTGAAAACCATTAAATTGTTTGATGTTTTACAAAACCATGTATATTGGTAAACGAACTTTGTGGGTATGTTCTCTGGAAACCCTCACGAGACTTCACTCATCCACTTGGGCCACCAAGTGGTTTAAAAGGCTTGTTGCATACGCTAAATGCAACCGTGATTCCTACGAAAGTGAGTTAGGATTGTATTTCTTGTATCATTATCCTATACATTTCGTGCTATTATGCTTTTATCTGGATTTATGGTTTTGGTATTAGTCTTTCTTGCAGCCATACAGGTTGTGCGCATGTGGTGGTGCTTGGATACAAGTGATAAGTGTAGAATACACATATCCATTTATGCCTAAAATAACCCAATTAAACCCAAAACAGACCAAAAATGGCAAAAATATGCTTGTATTTGTGTTTTGTGTGTGCAGGTACGGATAAGTCAAAAATCACAAGAAAACAGTCAAAAAAAAACGGGCAAGCACGGACACGAGAATCAGAAGAGTACAAAGCCGAAGCCCGAAAAGTCAAGCCCATCAAATCCATCATAGAAAAAACCAATCATGGTCAACAAAGTCAACAAAGCCCATTTCTTTTTATTATAAAACACAAGGCCAAAATTGCAATTCAAACTGTTTTATAACTAGAAAGAGAGGAAAGAAAGAGAAGGACCAAATGTGCAAACTCACCAAAGTCCAACAGTTTTAATTGTCAAAGAAAGGGCGCGAACCAGTTACTGTTCACCTTTCTTCCCCGTTTCACCATCCAGGGTAAATCAAAGGGGTTTTCCAAATTAAAGGGTGTTTAGGTCAATTCATGAGCTCACTAACACAAATGAAGGGACAAATCAGTCTTTATCAAAGGATTACTTAACCTCTCCCAATCAAAGGCCACGTCAACAATGGTGAAAGCACAAATTTATGTGGGTTTTTGCACTAAAACACTCACAAAAGAAGCACAAACGTCACATCAATAGAATGACACGCTGGCAATCTTCAGGTGTCCACATTTTGATCAAACGGCCACAATTGATGCTTGGATGATTGAAGAAATGAATGGTTAAGATTAAAAGCTTGGAGAGCAGGGCAAGAGGGCTAGAATCTTCCAAGGAACCTATAATAGAGCCTCCCTCTCACACACACGATATCTAGTTTTTTAGTAATTTATCTAGCTTAAATTTTTTGTATTTTTCTTAAATGTAATTTCTTAAAATGTGTTTGTATCTCCTTTCCAAGTAATGTAATCAGTAGTTTTTATTAATGAAATTCAGTTTCTCTTAATCCTCAAAGTCTCCTTTTTTAAAAACCTCTTAATAAGCTAAGTTGTCCTTCAATAAGCAAATAAGCTATTTAAGCTCTTTCATCGATAAGCTGAATAACATTTAATTCAGAATTAATCTTACCTAAACCTTAAATCAGTTTAAATCTATCATGGACCTATTTGGATATAAGGTTTTTGGAAGGGGATCTTAACTTGGAAGAGATCCCAAGGACTTTACCCTAGCTTATCTAATAACTAGGACTGTAGGCTGCCTTTATTGGTCCGCTGTTTTAGCTAAGGAGTGTGTAATTTCTCTTTCATTTCCTTAATTCTATATCTCTCTAAGCGTTAAATAATGATATCATTGCTTTCTATATTTAGATCTGCTTATTTGCTTATTCTCTTTGCTTATTAGTGCTTATTTGAGTTTTATCTAGATAAATCATCTTAGTTGTTTATCTGTTTTCAATTTTTTTAGTTTAAATCATAGATTTTCATATTATTGTCTTAAAAACCTCTAAAAAAACCAAAAATATAGTAAAGTAGCTTAAGTATTAGATTATTGCTTATTTAGTTGTTAAATCATGCTTATTAAAGTAGATTTAATCTGTTAATTGTCTGGTATTAAGCACTTATTTACTAGATTATCAAAGAGTAGCTTAATCAGAAATGTCTTAGTGAGTTTGGTTTAAGCTAGTTTGGCCATCTTAAAAGTCAATGCAGTTTGTGGCTTTTTGGATAGTTTGATTGTCATAATTGATAAGGTTTTGAGTAGATTTGAGGTTTTAGTTTAAGCTATTAATGATTTTATGGCTTAATAAGCTCGCCTGTGCACCAGGGGAATTTTCCCTTTGATTTTACTTGTGAAATTCTGATCTAAGCCCTCCAAGGCTTAGATCTTGCTTGAACTTTGTTTAAACACTCTATTTGAGTGTGTTTTAGTGCAGTGTTTCCCTTAGGAAACCTGCATTTTCGTTTGCAACTTGTCAAAAGTGCACCAGTACTAACAATAAGTTAGTACTGCCACCAGTACTAACTAAAAAGTTAGTACTGCTACCTTTGGCTTAATTTTTAGTTGAGTAAAAGTAGGATTTAGGTTTTTAAATTCAAGTTAGAAGTAATCTAGATATAGCTTGATATAGTTTAGGATTTAGTTTTCATTTTGCTGCTTATTTTCTTAGCCATTTCAGCTGTTTAAAAAAGGAATTCTGCATCAGCAGTACTAAGTTAGTTAGTACTGCTGATATTCAAATCTCAATTTAAGCCAGTAATTATAGGATTTAATAGCTTATCTTTTAGCATTTTAAAGTCTAGTTATAGCTTAATATAGAATAAGTCTTAGATTACATTTTCTAGCTTATTTACATAGCTTATTTTTGCTGTCAAAAAGTTAAAAAGCCAAAAACAGTACTTAGGAATTTAAGGTTTAATTTGTTAATTTAGCTTATGGGTCGAAGATTTTATAGCTTAATTAATAGATTTTAAGTAGTTAATAGTTCCTTAAAGTTCTAAGCCTAGTTTAGCTTTTTAAGCTTTTAAGCTCATTTGGATTTTGTGCTATTTTGCTTATTTACTGAGTTTGCTTAGTTCATGCTCAATTTTAGTTGTTTAAAAGAACTTCTATCTTAGATTTCTTTGCATTCATAGATAAAGCATTTCATAAGCTTCCCATAACTCTTTTCCTTTTTCACATTAAGCTTAATTTGAGCTTTTTATAGCTGTTTTGGTAAAACTTAACCCAAACCCCTAGTTTCTGTAACAGCTTATTGAGAAGCTCTTTTAAAAGCTTATCTTTGAGTTTCAGACTATAGTGCTTTTGTTAAAGTTGTTCTCCCTAGCTTCCTTTACAACTTTGCTCTTTTAAGTTTTTAGTGATAAGCACTTTTAGAATTTAAGCTTATAATTGGACTTAGTTTGTTGTCGGGGTAAGTCCTCAGGGCAGTCCTTTAAATTTTTCTGTTTTTAGTTGTTTTTCCAGTTAAATCCTTGCCGTTAAATGTTTTAGCCCGTTAGTCCTCAAGTCTTTTTCACAGTTAGTCCCTAAGTTAGTTTTTAATTAGTTTATTAAGTTTTAATTAATAGTTAGGTATGTTTTTTTTAATTAGTTTTAATTAGACTTAAGCAAAAGTAAAAATTAGGGCTTTTATTTTAAATAAAATTTCGGCACACTTTCTTTATTTAGGGTAATTTTTATAACAAAAATTAGGATTAATTTTCTTAATAGTTTTATTCTTTTTTGTTTTAAGTAGGTATTAAATTTTAGAAAATTATATCTTTAATCAGCCAAAAAAGAAAAAATGTTATTCTTTTCCTAAAATTTTTCTTTTGTTCCAATCTTGGTTTATAATTATAGTTTACATTTTTAGGGATTAAAATAGTTTTCCTTGTTTAATTTGTCCGTGTTTTGAATTGTTTTCCGGATTAGTTTAAGGTTAAATTTATTTTCTTTTAATTGTCCAGTTTAATTGTTGCTTTAATAATCAAATCATCCATTTGCTCATTCAAATCAGAATCCAACTAAAACGTGTTTCAATTTCACTATTGTTGGGGAAAACGACCCGGGTGATCATGACTTACCGGTTAATATACGTAATAGAATATTAATGATATATTTATGAGAGTGAATTTTATCAAGGGTTACTGGATAATTTTCCTTAATTACTCTTAAAGTTATATAGATATATATATTTTGGGAATATAAACTCTTCAATCAGTTTTTGGCGCCGCGCCGGACTAGTGTTTAAGATTCATCATTTTGTGTTTTGTTTGATTTGGTTGAAATCTTTACTCGCGAAAAGGTGTTTCATTCTAGTTTATTAAATTAAAAAAAAAAATTTCATAAATAAAAAAAGTAAAAAAATAATTTCCTTTTCTTTTTAGTATAAAAGTAAAAGATAAAAAAAATCAAAAATAGAAAAAAATTGTCCATTAAGAAAAGAAATAAATTAAACAAAGGTGGTAATCGACACTAACAAATAATATCTACTATTGAGATATTATCATTCAATTCCGGAAATTGCAATTGTTCCCAAAACCGTAATCACAGATATAACACTTGCCATTTTGTGTCACTACAAAAAGACGCTCACCTTGAAAAAATTTTCAAGAGCATCGTGAATAATTGATTATTGGTTTTAAGTCTCTTTTCGGGTAATACGTAAAATTCATTGAAAAAAAAATATAAAAAAATTAGTGTAATGTTTTTGCCTTTTTTAATTGTTAGTATTTCTTTTTATGCGCTCTCGTTCCAATCTCCAAGACGTCGACAACAACAAATCTTCCGGTTGAACCAATTGTATGAACAAATCGTTGTTCAATGGCCCGACATCGTACATCCCAAAGTCACAAGCAACCCATCGAAGGTTATGGAAGATGCTATATTGTCCCCACGATAAATCTAACAATTTCGAGCTCAACAACCTTTAATCAATCTTGTGCAAAGTAACAAGTTTACGGGTAACAAGACCCTCACAATCAACTTCGCGTTTTTAATAAGGTTCACTTCAATGTAGACATCCAGAAGTTCCGAACACTTCGGTAAAGCTTTTGCTTTTCCCTTTTTCTCTAGACGGTGAAGCCCGAGATTGGTTAGACAAGGAACCTCCTAGATCAATTCTCACATGGGACGACCTTGTTTCAAAATTCATAAACCAATACTTCCCACCTTCAAAAACCACTTACTATCGGAATGAGATTATTACTTTTTATCAAAAACCAAACGAAGCTTTTAATGAAGCATGGGAACGTTTTAAAGGACTCCTTCGTCAATGTCCTCACCATGGCTTCTCGGAACTACACCAACTCGATACTTTTTACAATTCTTTGAATTCAAACGATCAAGATGCCTTAGATTCTGCCGCAGGTGGCAATTTCTTAGACAAGATGCCTCAAGAAGGTTTAGCGATTATTGAAAGCAAGTCAAAAGTTCGTTACTCCAGAAGTCGTGCTTAATGAATCCAAAGTGATACGATAGCTCCCTCTTTCTAATGCTTCACGTTAATAATATCTTTCGATATGCAACAAATAGCCGCTTCTCTCGAGGATAAGATGACTATCAAAATGAACAAGATGATGAATGAAATGAAAGCTTTAGTCGTTACTACTCCTGCACCCGTTAAAGCAGTTGAGGAAGTATGTATTACTTGTGGATCGAATCACCATTTTAATCATTGTCCGTTAACTCGAGGTGGAAACGATTTTCCCATTTTTCATGACAATATCCAACAATTTCAACAAACCGCAGCCGTTGGTAATTTTCTCCAAAGAAACCAACCTTCCAATTTGGCAAGTCAAATGAGACCACCGGGTTTCAATCAACCGAACGTCCAAACCAACCAAAACCGTTATCAAGGAACCAATTCTAATTTCAACCAAAACCGTGGAGGAAACTTTAATCAAAACCGTCCAAACAACCAAAATCAAATTTATCAAGCTCCACCATACCAAACACCAACCAATCAACCACCAATTAATCAAGTTTTACCTTACCAACCTCCAACAAATAGTGTTTTGAAAACGGATTTTGAAAGCTACGTCAAAGCAAACGATGCGATATTAAAGAATGTGCAAAATCAAAATCAAGGATTGCAAAATCAAATGGCAAATGTTACAAGTTTGTTAACAAGCCTTTGCACCAAGTTTGATGATTTAGGCAATACCAACCAAACTTCAAGTTCAAGTTCATTACCTAGCAATACCATTCCAAACCCAAGAAATGAAGCCAAGGCAATTACAACTCGTAGTGGTGTTTCATACGATGGACCTCCGATTCCACCGCCGGTGGTGGAAAAGGAAAGTGAGGTAACAAAGGATACGGAGCTACCGAGCACCGAAGACATCCAACCTCCTCCATTGGTCCAAGAACAAACCAAAGACAAAGAACCAATCAAAGAGCCTTCTTTCATTGCCAACAAAGCCAAACCTAATTTGCCTTACCCATCGAGACTCAATAAACAAAAGATTCGTGAAAAGGATGATATCCTAGCTTCAAAGTTTATGGAAATCTTCCGTAATCTTCACTTTGAGCTAAGTTTCGCGGATGCTCTCATTCATATGCCAAAGTTTGCTCCAATGTTCAAAAAGATGCTTAATAACAAAGACAAGTTAATTGAATTGACCAAAACACCGTTGAATGAAAATTGTAGTGCGGTTGTCCTAAAAAAGCTTCTAGAAAAGCTAGGTGACCCCGGTCGATTTCTCATTCCATGTGATTTTTCAGAGTTCGATAGTTACTTAGCCCTTGCCGATTTAGGTGCTAGTATCAATCTCATGCCTTTATCCATTTGGAAAAAGCTTCAACTCTCAGGCCTAACTGAAACAAAAATGGTGTTAGAATTAGCCGACCGTACAATTTCCAAACCAACCGGTGTAGCTGAAAATGTTTTTGTCAAAGTAGGGAAGTTTTACTTTCCCGCCGACTTTGTTGTGCTTGATTTTATAGCCGATCCTCGAGTACCGTTGATACTCGGGCGACCCTTTCTTAGGACGGCTCATGCTTTAATCGATGTTTACGAAGGAGAGATTACTCTTAGGAATGATGATCAATCGTTAACCCTTAAATGTGGTGATGCACCTTCCATTTCATACAACAATCTCGAATCGTTGAAGAAAGTTGATCTAATCGATGTCACTTGTGAAGAGTACTCACAAGAAGTACTTGGATTTTCCGATTCCGTTGCTTACAACAATCCTTCTCCGTACTACGATCCGATTGTTTCCACTTCATCTCCAACGCTTACTCCTTTTGATGAAAGCGATTTTCTACTCTTTGAGGAAGCCGATGCTTTTATAGCAATCGATGATGAACCAGTTTCACCAGTTTTCAATGCTACGTACTATGATCCCGAGGGTGACATTCTCATTCTTGATGCACTTCTCAATAGTGATCCATTACCTTCACCAGACCAAGGAGATTACTACCCCGGAATTCAAAAAGATCTTAAAGTTATTGAACCAAAAGAGTCTTCACTTGAACCAAAAGATGAAATTTCCGAAGTCGAGCTTAAAGAGTTACCTCCGCATCTCGAGTATGCGTTTTTAGAGGAAATACCAAACTTCCAGTTAATAATTTCAAAGATTTGAGCGATAGATAAAAGACCTCACCATTAACGTTCGTGAAAAACGAAAACAAAGCAATCGCTTGGAACTTTTTGATATCCAGGCATAGATCCAAGATTTGCTCTCATACACAATCCTTTTTAGAAGATGATATACTACCTTCATCCAACATCAAAAGGAGGGTTAACCCTAAATCCACGACGTCCATCAAGAAAAGAATAGAAAAAACTTCTTGACGCGGGATTGATTTATCCGATCTCGGATAGTCCATGGGTTAGATCCCGGTCCATTGTGTTGCTAAAAAAGTGGTATAACCGTTGTCAAGAACGAAAGAAAAGGAGCGGTGCCTACAAGATTAGTTACGGATGGGAGTTTGCATCGACTAGCGTAAGTTGAATGAAAAAAAGCAACTTGTAAAGACCATTTTCCGTTACATTCATGGACCAAAGTTAGAGCGATTAGCCGGTCAACAGAATTTTTAGTGTTTCTTAGATGGGTTTTTCAGGTACTTTTCAAATTCCCATTAACCTAAAGATCAAGAGAAAACTACTTTCACGTGCCCATACGGAACTTTCGCATACCGTCGTATGCCATTTGGTTTGTGCAATGCACCCGGAACTTTCCAACGTTGTATGATGGCTATTTTTCACGACATGATAGAAAAAAACGATGGAGGTTTTTATGGATGATTTTTCAGTTTTTGGAGATTCTTTTTCCTCGTGTCTTGCTAATTTAGATAGAATGCTTAAAAGATGTGAAGACACCAAATTAGCACTAAATTGGGAAAAGAGCCATTTCATGGTTAAAGAAGGAATTGTTTTAGGACATAAGATCTCTAGAAAAGGAATTAAAGTCGATAAAGCCAAAGTTGATTGTAAAGTTCTAAGCCTTCCTCATCCAACGACGTCAAAGGAATTCGAAGTTTCTCGGCAGGCGGATTCTATCAAAGATGTATCAAAGACTTTTCCAAATCTCTCGACCCATGACCCATCTCTAGAAAAAGAACACTCCTTTCATTTTTTCGGAAGATTGCATTCTTGCCTTTCAAACATTGAAAAAGAAGTTAACCGAAGCTCCAATTCTCATTGCTCCGAATTGGGACCAACCTTTTGAAATCATGTGCGATGCAAGTGATTATGCAATAGGTGCGGTCCTAGGACAAAGAATTGAGAAGCATTTCCGACCAATTCATTACGCAAGCAAAACCATGACCGAAGCAGAAACAAATTACACAACAACCGAGAAAGAAATGCTTGCGGTAGTTTACGCTTTTGAGAAGTTTCGATCATATCTAATCATGAACAAAAGTGTTGTTTACACGGACCACTCCGCATTGAAATACCTTTTCAACAAGAAAGACGCCAAAGCAAGGTTGCTTAGATGGGTCTTACTTCTTCAAGAATTTGATTTTTCAGTAATTGATACCAAGGGAGCTGAAAACTATGCAGCCGATCACCTCTCTCGTCTTGAAAACCCGTATGAGAATGTTTTTGATCCTAAAGAGATTAATGAAACTTTTCCTCTTGAAACATTGAATACGGTGACTTCTCATGATGACCAAAATACCCCGTGGTTTGCCGATATAGCAAATTACCACGCGGGGAATTTTCTTATCAAAGGAATGTCAACCCAACAAAAGAGGAAGTTTTTCAAGGATATAAAGCATTACTTTTGGGATGATCCCTATCTCTTTCGAACATGTGCGGATCAAATCATCCGTAGATGTGTATTTGGTGAAGAAGCTCTTAAAATCCTTAAGGCTTGCCATGAAGGACCCACCGGGGCCATCACAGTGCCAACATCACAGCTCGAAAAGTATTTGACGCCAGATTCTTTTGGCCTACAATTTATAAGGATGCTTACGAATTGATCAAATCTTGTGATGCATGTCAAAGACAAGGCAAAATCTCTCAACGTGATGAGATGCCTCAAAATGCAATCCAAGTTTGTGAAATTTTCGATGTTTGGGGTATCGATTTTATGGGACCTTTTCCGTCGTCTAGAGGAAACAAATATATTCTGGTAGCCGTCGATTATCTTTCCAAATGGGTTGAAGCAAAAGCGCTCCCCACCAACGATGCTAGAGTAGTTGTTAAGTTCTTAAAATCCCTTTTCTCCCGATTCGGTGCTCCGAGAGCAATCATAAGCGATCGTGGGACCCATTTTTGTAACGACAAATTTGATAAAGTTATGTCTAAATATGGTGTCACCCATCGTCTTTCGACTCCTTACCACCCTCAAACGAGTGGTCAAGTTGAAGTCACGAATCGAGGTCTCAAAAGAATTTTGGAGAGGACGGTAGGAGAAAACCGTGCCTCATGGTCAGACAAGTTAGATGATGCATTATGGGCTTACAAGTTAGTCTATGGAAAAGCGTGTCACTTACCCGTCGAACTAGAACACAAGGCATATTGGGCTCTTAAGCATGCCAACTTCGATTTAAAGACCGCGGGCGATCATCGAAAGCTTCAACTCAATGAACTTAGCGAGCTTCGTGATCAAGCTTATGAGAATTCGCTAATCTACAAGGAGAAGACAAAGAAACTACACGATTCCAAGATAAAGAACCGAATCTTCAATGTTGGTGATCAAGTCTTGCTTTTCAACTCCCGATTAAAGATTTTCTCCGGAAAGCTCAAATCCCGATGGTCCGGACCTTTCACAATCACCGAAGTTTATCCTTATGGCACTGCCAAGTTGTCTCATACCGATGGTTCGAATTTCAAAGTCAATTGCCACCGTCTTAAGCACTACTATGGAGGGGATACACCACCATTGGTTATCCTGGACCTCCAGACTTTCCCTAAGGACAACTAAATTCAGGGATCGAGTCGAGCTTGCGACTCGGTGACCAAAAACAAGCCGCTTCATGGGAGTTCACCCCATGCTTATCCTTTTCTTTCTATTTTATTTTCTAACCTCTAATGTGTTGTGATGTTGAGGGGCCCATCCTTTTCGTTTCTCGTTGTTTGTTGTCTGTGTTGTGATTTGGCAGGATTAACCCAACATTTCAAGAATCCTCTCGTGTCCGATGCCTCATATCTCGGTGCACTCGAGTTTCTCATCCTTTGTACGAAAATTAGTTTGGGAGATCAATATCCTTTCATCATTATCGATAACGAATTAATCTTTGTCTACTTAATAAACGCTGATTTTTCGTAGGAACCCGACTTTAACCATTGAGGACATGTTTTCAATTTTAGTTTGGGGAGGAGATCTATCGATTTGATTGCTTGCTTATTGTGTTTCCCACTTACCCGGTTCTCCCATAAAAAATAGCAAAAAATTATAATTAAAGAAGAAAAAAATAATATATATATAATATATATATAAAAAAAATAATAATACAAAAAAAGTAGGTTTTTCCGCTTGTAAGAAAAAAAGTAATTTTTGACCCGATCGAAAAAAGGAAAAAACTTTTGAGTTCTAGCTTTTTCCTTAACAATTAATGATATAAGTTTATGCAAGTCTCATAATTAGACTTTAAATATGCAAGACTTGAATCGTTAGTAAATGAAGACTTGTGCTAATCTCAAGTAGATTTTAAAAATGCCGAGTTAGAATTTATATCGTGCAAGCATTTGCAAATTTCTTTTGTGGAAGAACGAGAAATGATAGTGTTATTTATAAGTCATGACATTAAACGTAGAATAGTTGGATTTCTTACAAGCTCATATGTGTTAATTGTGGCTTTTTCTCCCATTAGTTTGTTTCACCTCTATATATAAATGTTTAATAAATAGAGTTGTATGGTTTTTTGGTTAATAAGTAGTTCTTATAAGTTTTCTTTAGTTCCTTTGTGATTAAGATGAGTACACATCAGGAATACTTAATTTGGCATAAAAATACAAAAAATATAAATAAGTATCTCTGCCAGATTACTTCATCCTTGTCGGAGGCTTGGCGAAGTTGGAGTTTTCCATATAAGGTAGAGCCGTGTCATAATAAGAGAATAACCTCTTGACGCCTCGCTATCGAATGTTGGCTTCGAGATAAAAGGTCATCCGGTTATTACTTATATAACTCGAAGTCGACATATGTTTGCGCATCGTGTCGGAGGCGTGGCCGATGTTGTAGCCTACTAAAGGAATGAGGTTTAATAATGATTGCTTAATTTTTGTCTTGTTTTGTGCCTTAAAGAGCCCAAGGGTATATGGTGCAAATGAGATTGGTTCATTCATGTCTTAAAGAGCCTTAGGTATATGACATGAATGGTGCCTTGCTTAAGTAGCCTAATAAAAGCCAAATTTTGGTTGCCTCGATGTGGACTTTAATCTTGATTGCATTTGATCTTTTGAAAAGGGCTAGGAGCTAATTATTGCGTTCTTACCATTACGCTTTATTTTTAGAATTAATAAATATCGAAACAAGGTCTTAATAGCCTATCGGGATATGACTTAGTAAAATCCTGAGATACAAAATAGGATTTGGCGGAGAGAAGTAAGAACACAAAAGCTAATATTATAGTATTGTTAGTGTCATGACTTGTAATTAACGATGATCTTGTTTTTAAGCTTACATGGTAAAATGAAAATCGGGATGAATGAAGTTATCTTTAGACGCTTAAATGTGCTTTTTGTTCTAGATCCAAAAGTTACCAATGTGGTAATGAAAACATTGCATTATGTCAACACGAATAAATTGTAGTTAGGTAGTTAATTATCAAGAAAAACCATAAAAAGTAAAAAGTTTTTGAAAAATGGGAAGTCGGGTGTTTTATAACTTGTGAACTCTTAACAAACCTCTTTGCTACTTTCAAAGGTTTAGTTTGGGGATTTTTTCGAGGTATTTGGTATAAGGTATGTGATATTGCGTGAGACACACAATCGTTTAGTTTGGGGAATTTTGATAAGTGTAGAATACACATATCTATTTATGCTTAAAAGGCCCAATTCAACCGCCAAAACGATCAAAAATGGCAAAAATGTGCTTGTATCTGAGTTTTTTTGGTGTGCAGGTATGGATGTCAAATATCAACAAGAAATCAGTCAAAAACGACACGAGAACGGATGAGTGATCAGAGCTAAAGATAATCAAAGTCGAAGCCAGAAAGATCATGCCTGCAGCCTTCACATCAACTGCAGCTAAATCCACCCCCCCACCACACCAAATCAACCAAAACCAAACTCCGTTGTTTTATAAAGTTCAAGGGCTGTTTTTGCAATTGGTGAAAGTTGTTTATAAGCTTGAAAATTGTGCTTGCCAAACACAAGGGCCATATGAGTAATTACCTCATAGATACAAAAGAGGCGCGGGTCAAAGTCCGGGTCAAACTACCCATGGACCATCTCTCAACCAATCATAAGCAACCCCAACCGATACCCATCAATTACCCGAACCCTAACCCGACCAACCCGGCTACACTTATAACCCCTTTTACAGTTACTGTTCACCTCATTTACCCCCAAATGCGATCGAAACACACTCACACACACATGAACACACCAAGAACACTGAACCCTAGTTTCTTAACCACTCACTCCAATCCAAATTAACCATAGGGTTAATTACCCTCTCACAAACCTTAACCATCCTGTCACTATCAATCATGAGCCTAACCCATTCCACCCTGGCAAAATGAAAGGAAGTGATTGGATGATGTGACGTATGTGAGTGTTTACACTCACATAACTAACACACATACGTCCACGTCATTGATCCGGGTGCACACATGCCTCAATCGAACGATTGAGATATAAATCAAGGAAAGAGAAAAGATTGAAGGGTCAAGATGAAGATGAAGAAGGGTCTAGAAGAAGGAGGTGAGCTCGAGCTTGGGGTATAAATACCCCCATCATTCAGCATAAGCGTGTAATTTTTTAGTGTTAATTTTTCAGTTTAATTGTAGTTGTTTAATTTTTTAATTCAGTTTTTTTAGTAGTACTTCTTTAATGTAATATGAATTTCCTGCGAATTGTAATAAAATTTAATTCATTTTTAAAAAAGTTTTATTTTCATATAAATAGTGTCTCATTTAATTCTGTTAAAAGTAATTTGTGTTTGTGATTGTTATGATCAAGGCTTGATACCATCTTGTGAATTGGTATGGCTGCTTAATGGTATCAAGAGGTTTAGAGCTGAGGGTCGAGCATTAGGACTAGTTTTAGTATTGTTGTTGGCTTGATTTAGGGCTTATGTTGAATCAAGCCATAAGCTTCATAATAAGCCGTTAAGCTTCCTGTTCATTAGCTAGGAAAGCCAAGGTACAACCTTATTCTTTAAGCTTCCTAAGTTTCAATTAGGTTGTTAATAAATGTGCTTAACTGTGTAAAGCATTTTGAAATCTGCATAATGTTAGATTGATAAGCTGTTTAGATAAGCTGTAGCTTTTATTTAATAAGTTGAAGTATATCTTGTGGATATGAGTTATTTGTCTAAATCATTTTAGGTAATAATTGAATGTTAATAAGCTGCTGAGCTTATCAGCCTTTCATAAGCCCATACACTTATTTTAAATAAGTTAGTAGTAAGTTTTTAATAAAAGTTGTCTTAAAAAGTTAAAGTAATAAGCTGTTTTTATTAATATGGAAGCAGGTTGTTGGGTTGTTAAATCTACAGGGGCCTGTCTTGCAATTATTTATAGTTTCTGTTAGTTAAAACTTTTCAATTAGTCTTTTTAACTTACACAGGTAGTACCTTTTGTTTTCCTAGTATAGTCCTTCGTTAGTTTAATAGTTTAGTCTGTTAAGTCCCTAGGTTAAGGGACTATATCTGCCAATAGATCAAACTTTGTGTTTTTTATAAAACTTTAATTTTCCCCGATTTCCCTATCTTTCTGTTTGTCACTTAGGCCCATGTGTTTTGGTTAAATTGGTTAAGCTTAATAAAAAAATAGTTTTTTATAAATAATAAATTAGGTTTTTAGTTTAATTACTTAAATTAGTTAAAAATAACTCATTAAAAATTAGGGCTTTTAATAAAATTAATTTTCTGCATTATTTCTTTTTATAAAAAAATATTTTTATATAATTTTTAGTTTAAGTTTTATATTTTTAAAAAATAATTTTCAAATTTGGTTTTAAAACATTTAATTTCCAAACCTTTAGTTTTTTTTAATTTTCAACTTTAATTTTAAATTTTAATCTTTTAAATAGAAAAATTAGTAATAAAAAATGTTTTTCTCATCTTTTTAAGTATTTAGAGTTAATTTAGTTTAAAAAATATTTTTTATCAATTTAATTTCTATTTTTAGAATTTAATTTAGATTAAATAGTATTTAATTCATAAAAAATCCGAAAAGCCCTAAAAAAATATTTTTCTTTTTCCTAAAATTTCTTTAAGCATTAGATTTAGGTTAGGATCTAGTTTACATTTTTAAAGATTTAAATTGTATTTGTACTCACTTTAATGTCGCATTTTATTTACTTTCGTAATTAGTTTTAATTTTGTAAATTAGTTGTTTAATTGTGCCTTTTAATTTTAGTAGTATAATTAAATCAAACATATCATCTTATCTTATTCAATCAATCATTCCGAACGAGATCGAGGTTTCCATTGCACGAAGTCATTGGGAAAACGACCCGGTGATCATACTTGCCCGTGTAATATACTTATTATTATATATATATCTTTGTGATGGAATTGTACCAAGGGATACTTGGGGATTTCCTTAAATTTCTCTATAAGTATAATTATTAACGTGTATGTAAAATTGCAATCAGTTTTTGGCGCCGTTGCCGGGGACTTGTGTAAGCGATTCCTTCGTTTCGAGTTTGTGAATTTGGTTTGAAGATCCTTTCGTCCTCGAAAGTTAAATTTTTGTCATAAATCCAAAAATCCAAAAAAAAAAAAAAAAAAAAATTTAAAAAAAAATATATAAAAAGTAAAAAATATTTTCTTTTTCTTTTTAGTATAATTATCATATAAAAAAGTAAAAAAAATAGAAAAATCAAAAATATAAAAAAATTGTCTTAATTCAGAAAATAAAATTCACCAAGTTGGTAACCGAACACCAACAAATAATATCTTCTATTGAGATATTATCATTTCAATTTCCGGTGAACTTGCAATTGTTCCCAAATCGTAATCAAAGATTTAACACTTGCCTTTTGTGTCTCTACCAAGTACGGCTCACCTTGAAAAGCAATTTTCAAGAGCTACCGTGAAGTAGTTGATTATTTGGTTTAAGTCTCTTTCGTGTAACCGTTAAAATTCATAAAAAAAAAAAAAAAAAAAATTAGAGTAAAATTTTGCTTTTTAATTGTTAGTTTTTCCTTTTTATGCGCACTCGTTCGCAATCTCGTAGACGTCGTCAACAACAAACTCCGGTTGTTGAAAATTTTGATTTAGAAGATCCAATTGTTAAACAAAACGTTGTTCCAATGGCCGACAATCGAACAATGGCCCAAATGTTACAAGCACCCATCGAAGGTATGAGAGGATGCTATAGTAAGGTCCCACCGATAATGCTAACAATTCGAGCTTAAAGCAACCTTTAATCATTCTGTGCAAAGCAACAAATTCACGGTGTAGACAAGATCCCCACAATCCCTTCGATTTTTAACAAGTACACTTCAACTTTAGAACATCCCGAAGTTCCGAACACTTGATTAAAGCTTTTGCTTTTCCTTTCTCTCTAGACGGTGGAAAGCCCGAGATATGTATAGACAAGAACAACCAAGAATCAATTCACACATGGGACGACCCTTGTTTCAAAATTCATAAACACCGAACCAATACTTTCACCTCAAAAACCACATACTATCGAATGAATCATCACCTTATTGACCAAAAACCAAACGAAGCCTTTAATGAAGCAAGGGAACGTTTTAAAGACCCTTCTCAATGGTCCTCACCATGGCATTTCCGGAACCTCCATCAACCACGATACTTTTTTACACACTCTTTGAATTCAAGACTATCAAGATGCCTTAGATCGCAGCAGTGGCAATTTTCTTTGACAAAATGCCTCAAAAGGTTTAGCGATTATTGAAAAGCAAGTCAAAAGTTCTTACTCAAGAAGTCGTGCTAATGATTCAAGAGTGAGTACGGCATGCTCCTCTTCAAAATTCTTCATCTTCTAATATTCTTTCAATATGCAACAAATAGCCGCTTCTCTAGAGATAGATGACTACAAGATGAACCCAAATATGAATTCAAATGAAGCCTTTAGTTTTTACTACTCCTCACCCGTCAAAGCATTGAGGAAGTTTGTGTCACTTGTAGATCAAATCACATTTTAACCATTGTCGTTAACTCGAAATGGAAACGATTTTCCAGTTTTTCAGACAACATCCCACAATTTCAACAAACCGCACCGTTTTGTAATTTTCTCCAAAGAAACCAACCTTCTAATTTGGCAAGTCAAATGAGACCACCGGGTTTCAATCAACCGAATGTCCAAACCAACCAAAACCGTTATCAAGGAACCAATTCTAATTTCAACCAAAACCGTGGAGGAAACTTTAATCAAAACCGTCCAAACAACCAAACTCAAAATCAAGTTTATCAAGCTCCACCATATCAAACACCAACCAATCAACCACAAATCAATCAAGTTTTACCTCACCAACCTCCAACAAATAGTGTGTCTAAAACGGAATTTAGAATTATTCTAAAGCCAATAATGCAACAGAATAATTTGGCAATGAATTGAGGATAATATTCAAAAAGAATTTCAAAGAGTTTACAATGAATCACAAAAGAAGCAAGATGATTTTCAGAAAATGAGGCTTGGATTCATGCAAATTATCATACAACCAACCATCAAGTTCAAGTTCTTTACCAGCAATACCATACAAACCCAATAATGAAGCCCAGGCAATTACAACTCGTAGTGGTGTTTCATACGATGGACCTCCAATTCCACCGCCGGTGGTGGAAAAGGAAAGTGAGGTGACAAAGGATACGGAGCTACCAAGCACCGAAGACATCCAACCTCCTCCATTTGTCCATGAACAAACCAAAGACAAAGAACCAATCGAAGAACCTTCTTTTGCCAACAAAGCCAAACCTAATTTGCCTTACCCATCAAGACTCAACAAAGAAAAGATTCGTGAAAAGGATGATATCCTTGCTTCAAAGTTTATGGAAATCTTCCGTAATCTTCACTTTGAGCTAAGTTTCGCGGATGCTCTCATTCATATGCCAAAGTTTGCTCCGATGTTTAAAAAGAGATGCTTAACACAAAGACAAGTTAATTGAGAAACCAAACACCATTGAATAAAATTGTAGTGCGGTTGTCCAAAAAAGCTACCAGAAAAGGCTAGTGACCCCGTCGATTTCTCATTCCATGTGACTTTTCAGAGTTCGATAGTTTACTTAGCCTTGCCGATTTAGGTGCTAGTATCAATCTATGCCTTTATCCATCTGAAAAAGCATCAACTCCAGGCCTAACCGAAACAAAAATGGTATAGAATTAGCCACCTACAATTTCCAAACCAACCGTGTAGCTGAAAATGTTTCTTGTCAAAGTAGGGAGTTTTACTTTCCCGCTGATTTCGTTTTCTAGATTTTATAGCCGCTCCTCGAGTACCATTAATACTCGGGCGACCCTTTCGTCGGACGGCTCATGCTTTAAATCGATTATATTAAGGAGAGATTAACTCTTAGGAATGATGACAATCATTAACCCTTAAATGTGGGTGATGCACCTTCCATTTCTTACAGACAATCTCGAATCAATTGAAGAAAGTTGATCTCATTGATGACACCCTTTGTGAAGAATACTCACAAGAAGTACTTTGATTTTCCGGATTCCGTTGCTTACAACAATCCTCTCCGTACTTCGATTCCGAATTGTTTTCTACTTCATCTCCAACACTTACTCCTTTTGATGAAAGTGATTTTCTACTCTTTGAGGAAGCCGATGCTTTTATAGCAATCGATGATGAACCAGTTTCACCAGTTTTTAATGCTACGTACTATGATCCTGAGGGTGACATTCTCATTCTCGAGGCACTTCTCAACAATAGTATCCATTACCTCACCCAAACCAAGGAGATTACTCACCCGGAATTCAAAAAGATCTGTAAAGTTGTTGAACCGAAAGAGTCTTTTTGAAGAAATTCCCGAAGTCGAACTTAAAGAGTTAACCATCGCATCCGAGAAGCGTTCTTAGAGAAAATACAACTTCCAGTTATAATATTTCAAAAGATTTGAGCCAAGAAGAAAAGACTCACTCAATAATGTCCTCAAAACTCGAAAGACAAGCAATTGCATGGAAACTTTCTGATATCCGAGCCTAGATCCAGGTTTTGCTCACACAAAATCCTTTAGAGATGATTACCAACCTTCAGTCCAAAATCAAAGTAGGGTTACCTCACATCCTTGACGTCATCAAGAAAGGAAGTTAGAAAAACTTCTGACGCAGGTTTATTTATCCAAATCTCGATAGCCATGGGTTAGTCCGGTCCATTGTGTTCCTAAAAGGTGGTATGACCGTTGTCAAGAATGAAGAAAATGAGCTGGTGCCTACAAGATTAGTCACGGGATGGAGAGTTTGCATCGACTATCGAAAATTGAACGAAGCAACTTGTAAAGACCATTTTCCGTTACCTTTCATGGACCAGATGTTAGAAGCGATTAGCCGGCAAACGAGTTTTTATTGTTTCTTATATGGTTTTCTGTGTATTTTCAAAATTCCCATTGAACCTAAAGATCAAGAAAAAACTTACTTTCACGTGCCCATGACGGAACCTGTTCGCGTACGTCGAGCCATTTCGATGTGCAATGCACCCGTAACTTATCCAACTTGTATCGATTGCCATTTTTTCACGATATATAGAGAAAACAATGAAGTTTTCATGGACGATTTTTCATGTCTTTTGGAGATTCTTTTTCGTCGTGTCCTTGCCAATTTAGATAAAATGCATAAAAGATGTGAAGACACCAAATAGCACTAAATTGGGGAAAGAGCCATTTCATGGTTAATAGATGGAATTATAGAGAGTTGTTCTATAGGACAAAGATCTCCTAGTAAGGAATTGAAGTCGATAAGAGCCTAAAGTTGATGTAATTACTAAGCTTCCTCTCCCTACACCTTCAAAGAATTCGAAGTTTTCTCGTGCATGCTGGATTCTATCGAAGATTATCAAAGATTTTTTCCAAAATCTCTCGAGCCCATGACCCATACTCTTAGAGAAAAACACTCCTTTCATTTTTCGAAGATTGCATGCTAGCCTTTCAAACATTGAAAAAGAAGCTGACCAAGCACCAATCTCATTGCTCCGAATTGGGACCAACCTTATTGAATCATGTGCGATGCATGTGATTATCAATTGGAGCGGTTTTAGGCAAAGGATTGAAGAAGCATTACCGACCATTCATATACCTACAAGAACAAAATGACAGAAAGCAGAAACAAATTACACAACCAACCGAGAAAGAGATGCTTGCAGTTGTTATGCTTTCGAGAAGTTCGATCAAATTTAGATCATGAACAAGAGTGTTGTTTACACAGACCACTCCGCTTTGAAATACCTTTTCAACAAGAAAGACGCCAAAGCAAGATTGCTTCGTTGGGTCTTACTTCTTCAGGAATTTGATTTTAAAGTTATCGATACCAAGGGAGCTGAAAACTATGCAGCCGATCACCTCTCTCGTCTTGAAAACCCTTACGAGAATGTCTTTGATCCAAAAGAAATTACCGAGACTTTTCCTTTAGAGACTTTAAGTGTGTTAACTTACAAAGACCAAAGTACCCCGTGGTTCGCCGACTTTGCTAACTACCACGCGGGGAAATTCATTAAAAAAGGAATGTCGACTCAAAAGAAAAACAAGTTCTTTAAAGATGTAAAACATTATTTTTGGGATGACCCTTTTCTTTTCAAGACTTGTGCGGATCAAATAATCCGAAGGTGTGTAGATGGCAAAGAAGCTCTCGAAGTTCTCGAAAGCTTTCATAGTGGACCCATCGGGGGACACTACGGAGCCAACTTGACCGCCAAGAAGGGTTTTTGATGCCGGTTTTATTGGCCTAACCATTTAAAAGGATGCCTACGAATTAATCAATATCTTGTTGATGCTTGTCAATGGCAAGGCACAATTCTCTCAACGCTGATGAGATGCCTCAAAACGCAATCCAAGTTTTGAGATTTTCGATTTATGGGGAATTGATTTTATGGGACCTTTTCCGTCGTCTAGGGGTAACAAATATATTCTAGTAGCCGTCGATTATCTTTCCAAGTGGGTTGAAGCGAAAGCGCTCCCCACCAACGATGCTAGGGTAGTTGTTAAGTTCTTAAAATCCCTTTTCTCCCGATTCGGTGCCCCGAGAGCAATCATAAGCGATCGTGGGACCCATTTTTGTAACGACAAATTTGATAGAGTTATGTCTAAATATGGTGTCACCCATCGTCTTTCGACTCCTTACCACCCTCAAACGAGTGGTCAAGTTGAAGTCACGAATCGAGGTCTCAAAAGAATTTTGGAGAGAACGGTAGGAGAAAACCGTGCTTCATGGTCAGATAAGTTAGATGATGCATTATGGGCTTTTAGAACCGCTTACAAGACTCCAATTGGATGTACTCCGTATAAGTTAGTCTATGGAAAAGCGTGTCACTTACCAGTTGAACTAGAACACAAAGCGTATTGGGCTCTTAAGCATGCCAACTTCATATTCAAACGCGGGCGATCACGAAAGCTTCAACTCAAATGAACTTAGCGAGCTTCGAGATCAAGCTTACGAGAATTCGCTAATCTACAAGGAAAAGACAAAGAAGTTACATGATTCTAAGATAAAGAACCGAATCTCAATGTTGGTGATCAAGTCGTACTTTCACCTCCCGATTAAAGATTTTCCCCGAAAGCTCAAGTCCCGTTGGTCCGGACCTTCACACTCACCGAAGTTTAACCTTATGGCACGCCAAGTTGTCTCATACCGATGGTTTCTATTACAAAGATCAACTGCCACCGTCCTAATGCACTACTATGGAAGTGAAACACCACCATTGGTATCCAGACCTCTAGACTTTCCCTAAGGACAGACTAAAATTTCAGGGAATCGAGTCGAGC
This sequence comes from Tanacetum coccineum, assembly GCA_026074375.1. Lineage (NCBI taxonomy): Eukaryota > Viridiplantae > Streptophyta > Magnoliopsida > Asterales > Asteraceae > Tanacetum > Tanacetum coccineum. Next base: position 31,740 of record BQNB010000839.1, read on the forward strand.
TTGCGACTCGGTTACCAAAAACAAGCCGCTTCATGGGAGTTCACCCATGCTTTATCATTTTCTATCTATTTAATTTTACTAACTTACCTCTAATGTGTTGTGATTTTGAGGACCCATCCTCTTCGTTTCTCGTTGTATGTTTGTACTGTGTGTGAATTTGGCAGGATTAACCCACCATTACAAGAATCACTCTCGTGTCCTGATGCCTCATTCCGGTGCACTCGAGTGTTCACATCCTGTTGTACGAAAATTAGTTGTTGGGGAGATCAATATCCTTTCATCAATATCGATTAACGAATTATCTTTGTCTACTTAATAAACGTCTTATATTTTCGTAGAACCCGACTTAAACATTGAGACAATGTTTCATTTTAGTTTGGGAGGGAAGCTATCGAATTGATGTGCTTGCTTATTGTGTTTCTCACTACCCGTTCTCCCCACAAAATAGCAAAAATTTTAAATTTAAAAAAATATATATATATATATATATATATATATATATAAGACAAAAATGTAGGTTTTCCGCTGGTAAGAATAAGAAGTAATTTTTGACCCGATTGAATGTGTTGAGTTCTAGCTTTTCCTTTAACAATTAATGATATAGGGGAAAATAGGGGTGGGGGGGGTTTGGGGGTTTAGCTAGTCTCAATAGACTTTAAACATGCTAGACTGAATCTTTAGTAAATGAGACTTGTCAATCTCAAGTTATTAAATATGCAGAGTTGGATTTTATATCGGCTAAGCATTTGCAAATTTCTTTTGTAAGAACGAGAAAATATAGTGTTATTTTATAAGTCATGACATTAAACGTAAGAATTTGGATTTCTTTCAAGCTCATATGTGTTAATTGTGGCTTTTTCTCCCATTAGTTTGTTTCACCTCTATATATAAATGTTTAATAAATAGAGTTGTATGGTTTTTTGGTTAATAATTAGCTAATGGAAGTTTTCTTTAGTTCCTTTGTGATTAGGATGAGTACACATCAGGAAACCTTAATTTGGCATAAAAATACAAAAATATAATAAATAAGTACTCAGCCAGATTACAATCATCTTGTCGGAAGGCGTGGCGATGTTGTAGTTCATATAAGGTAGAGTCCGTTGTCCATAATAAGTAGAATATCCTCTTGTCGACTCGCTATCGATGATGGCCTTCGAGAAAAAAGGCACCGGTTGTTTACGTATAATAACCGAAGTCGAAATATGGTTTGCGCGCATCGTGTTCGGAGGCGTGGCCGATGTTGTAGCCTACTAAAAGGACTGAGGTTTAATAATGTTGCTTAATTTTGGGTCTTGTTTATTGTGCTTAAAGAGCCTAAGTATATGGTGCAATATGAGATTGGTCATTCATGTCTTAAAGAGCCTTAGGGTATATGACATGAATGGTGCCTTGCTTAAGTAGCCTAATAAAAGCCAAATTTTGGTCGCCTCGATGTGGACTTTATTCTTGATTGCATTTGATCTTTTGAAAAGGGCTAAGAGCTAATTATTGCGTTCTTTACCATACGCTTTATTTTTGGAATTAATAAAATATCGAAACACAAGTCTTAAAAGCGCCTTCGGGTATAAGAGGCATAAGTAAAATCCTGAGATACAAAAGTAGGAATTTGCGGGAGAGAAGTAAGAACACAATTAATATTTATGATAGTGGTTAGTGTCAATGACTTGTAATTAACGATGATCTTTGTTTTTAAGCCTTAGCATGGGAAAAAGTGAAAAATCGGGATGATGAAGTTATCTTTTAGACGCTAAATGTGCTTTTGTTCTATGAACCTAAAAAGTAACCAATGTGGTAAAGAAAACATTGCATTATGTCAACACGAATAAATGTAGTTAAGTAGTGAATTATCAAGAAAAATCATAAAAAAGAGAAAAATACTTAGGAAATGGGGAAGTCGGTGTATATAAACATGTGATCTCTTAAACAAAACTCTTTGCTACTTTTCAAAGGTTTAGTTTGGGGAATTTTCGAGGTATTTGGTTATAAGGCATGTGATATTGCGTGAGGACACACAATCGTTTAGTTTGGGGAATTTTGATAAGTGTAGAATACACATATCTATTTATGCTTAAAAAGGCCCAATTCAACCCAAAACGGATCAAAAATGGCAAAAATGTGCTTGTATCTGAGTTTTATGTGTGCAGGTATGGATATGTCAAATATCACAAGAAATCAGTCAAAAACGGACACGAGAACGGATGAGTGATCAAGAAGCTAAAGAAATCAAAGCCGAAGCCAGAAAGATCATGCCTCAGCCTTCTACAGTCAACTGCAGCTAAACCACAGTCAACCAAAACCAAACTCCGTTGTTTTATAAAGTTCAAGGGCTGTTTTTGCAATTGGTGAAAGTTGTTTATAAGCTTGAAAATTGTGCTTGCCAAACACAAGGGCCATATGAGTAATTACCTCATAGATACAAAAGAGGCGCGGGTCAAAGTCCGGGTCAAACTACCCATGGACCATCTCTCAACCAATCATAAGCCAACCCCCAACCCGATTACCCACAATTAACCCGAACCCTAACCCGACCAACCCGGCTACACTTATAACCCCTTTTACAGTTACTGTTCACCTCATTTACCCCCAAATGCGATCGAAACTCACTCACACACACATGAACACACCAAGAACACTGAACCCTAGTTTCTTAACCACTCACTCCAATCCAAATTAACCATAGGGTTAATTACCCTCTCACAAACCTTAACCATCCTGTCACTATCAATCATGAGCCTAACCCATTCCACCCTGGCAAAATGAAATGACTGTGATTGGAAAAATGAAATGTACGAGGTGAGATATTTACACTCACATAACTAACACACATACGATCCACGTATTGATCCGGGTGCACACATGCCTCAATCGAACAATTGAGATACTAAATCAAGGAAAGAAAAGAAAAATTGAAGGGTCAAGATGAAGATGAAGGAAGGGTCTAGAAAAGTATGTAGCTCGAGCTTGGGTAATAAATACCCCCATCATTCCAGCAATATAGATGTAATTTTTTTTAGTGGTTAATTTTTCAGTTTATTGTAGTAGTTTTAATTTTTTTAATTCTGTTTTTAGTAGTACTTCTTTTAATGTAATTTTTGAATTTCCCTGTCGAATTGATAATAAAATTATTTCAGTATAATAAAAGTTTTATTTCTATAAAAATGTGTCTCATTTAAAATTCTGTTAAAAGTATATGTGTTTGTGAATGTAATGATCAAGGCATGATACCATCTGGATTGGATGCTGCTATGGTAGTCAAGAGTGGTTTAGAGCTGAGGTCAGCATTAGACTATTTAAGGATTGTTGTTGGTTTGATTTAGGCTAATATGAATCAAGCATAAGCTCATAATAATCTGTTAACTTTCCCTGTTTCATGCGGAAAGCCAAGGTACACCTTATCTTTTAGCTTCCTAGTTTCAATTAGGTTTAATAAATGTGCTTAACTGATAAAGCTTTTTGAATCTGCTTAATGTTTATTGATAAGCATTTTAGATAAGCTTAGCTGTTAGTTAATAAGATGAAAATATCTTGGATTTGAGGTTAATTTGTCATAAATCATGTTTTAGGTATAAGTTGAATAGTTATAAGTATTCTGCTGAGCTTATCAGCCTTCATAAGCCCATACAGCTTATTTTAAATAAGTTAGTAGTTAAGTTTTTATAAAAGTTGTCTTAAAAAGTTAGTTAATAAGCTGTTTTTTTTAATATGGATGCTGGTTGTTGGTTGTTAGATGCTTCAGGGGCCTGTCTTGCAATTTTTTATAGTTTCTGTTAGTTAAAACTTTTCATAGTTAGTCCTTTTAACTTACACAGTTAGTCCTTTTGTTTTTCATAGTAAGTCCTTCGTTAGTTTAAATAGTTTAGTCTAGTTAGTCCCAAGTTAAGGGACTATATCTGCCAATAGATCAAACTTTGAGTTTTTTATAAAACTTTAATTTTCCCCGCCTACCCTTATCTTTCTGTTTTGTCACTTTAGGCCCATGTGTTTTGGTTAAATTGGTTAAGCTTAATAAAAAAATAGTTTTTTATAAATAATAAATTAGGTTTTTAGTTTAATTACTTAAATTAGTTAAAAATAGCTCATTAAAAATTAGGGCTTTTAATAAAATTAATTTTCTGCATTATTTCTTTTTATAAAAAATATTTTTATATAATTTTTAGTTTAAGTTTTATATTTTTAAAAAATAATTTTCAAATTTGGTTTTAAAACATTTAATTTTCAAACCTTTAGTTTTTTTAATTTTCAACTTTAATTTTAAATTTTAATCTTTTAAATAGAAAAATTAGTAATAAAAAATGTTTTTCTCATCTTTTTAAGTATTTAGAGTTAATTTAGTTTAAAAAATATTTTTTATCAATTTAATTTCCTATTTTAGAATTTCATTTCAGATTAATAAGTATTTATTTCTTAAAAAAATCCGAAAAGCCCTCAAAAAAATATTTTTTTTTTCTTAAAATTTCTTTACATTAATTTATGGGGGGGGGGGTTTAGGGATCTAGTTTTACATTTTAGGAGTGAGATTTAAATGTGAGTATTTTTGTTCTCTAAAATGTCTCATTTTATTTACTTTCGTATTAGTTTAATTTGTTAATTAGTTGTTTAATTGATGCCTTAAATTTTAGTATATAATTAATCAAAATAACTCTTTTCTTATTTCAATCAATCAATCCGAACGAGCTCGAGGTTTCCATTGCACAGTCATTGGGAAAAACGACCCGGGTGGATCAACTGCCCGTTTAATATACGTATTATATATATAATATCTTTGTGAGTGGAATTGACCATAGGGATACTTGGGATTTCCTTAATTTCTCTATAAGTAAAGTTATATACATTGTTATGTAAAATTAGCGAATCAGAGAACTTACATTCTTCATAGGATTACAGGTAATACAAAGGAAGATGGAATATTTTATCATCATAGATAAATATGTAGCTGAGATTTTGAAGAAAAATTCAACTACACGTTATGTGAAGTCTGCCTTCAACTCCATTGATTAAGAAAAGCGTTAGACAAAATGGAGATCTGATGAAGTTGGATGTATATCTCTAATAATCTATGATTGGGTCTTTGATGTATCTCACAGCATCTAGGCCAGATATTATGTTTGCAGTATGTGCATGTGCCAGATTCCAAGTTACACCAAAGACATCCCATCTCTTAGCAATCAAGAGAATTTTTAGATATGTAAAAGACAAACCAACATTAGGCCTTTGGTATTCTAGGGATTCTCCATTTGACCTAGTTGCTTATACTGATAGTGAACTATGCTGGAGCAACTCAAGAAAGAAGTCTATAACGGAGGTTTGTTAGTTTTTGGAAATAGTTTGATATCATGGCAGTGTAAAGAAGCAAACTTTGTGTTGCCACCTTCTACAACTAAAGCTGAATATGTGCTGCTGTTAGTACGATGTGACAAGTGCTCTGAATTCAAAATCAATTGCTGGATTATGGGTATAATTTCATGAATACTGTCATTAATATTGACAATAACAGTACTATCTGCATTATTGAAAATCCTGTTCAACATTCTAAAACAAAACATATTGAGATTAGGCATCATTTTATAAGAGATTGCAATGCTAAAAAGTTAATACAAATGGTTAAAATTCATACTGATCATAATGTTGCAGATCTTCTTACAAAAGGTTTTGATGCTGGAAGGTTTTAGTACTTGGTCTCAAGTATTGGAATGCTTAATCCTTAATGTCTACATCTCTCTATGTCTTTGAAAAAGTTTTGTAAAGGATTAGTACTGTTAGTCTTGTCAATTAGTACTGCTAAGTATAATTAGTACTGCTAGTTATACTTAAGACTGCTTGTTAAAACTGTTAGTCATAATTAATACTGTCAAGAAGAAAATACTTTGGATTGTGTATTTTTGGCTTTGGACTAACACTTGCAGGATAAGCATATTGAGTACCTGATGTTGAAAGCTTAACCTCTGAAGTCTTGTTTGAGGGAGCGTACTTAAGTCAATATGCCAGTCCAAGCATGAATGGAACACATGAACATCAAAAATGTGTTTAAAAAGAATCAAAAAAACATCTAGGCAAGTCAAAAGAGGTCGGGACACCAAGATACCTCAGTCTATTTGCCCACCAGTAAAGGTAGTGAAAGGCTGTCCCATAAGGAGTTGGGTGACAAAATGGAAAGGGCTGCCACTACTGCTTCTAGCTTAGAAGCAGAGTAGGACACTGGTAACATCAATAGTACCCAATCCATGGCAACACTTAATGAGCCAAGTCCCCCCCCCTTAGGGAACTAGTCTGGTAAGTTTCCTTTTTTTGTCTTAGGTGCCAAGATACCATATTGGGGGGGGGTGTAATGCCAAACAGTTTAGACTACATCTATATAGTCTAATGATCCACCTCTCTCAAGAGTTCACACATTTAGAAGTGGAGAGGACAGTATGAAACTTATGGAATTGATGGCACATTGTACAAAACTGTCTGTATTGGTGAGCTCAAAAGAATAGAGAGATTTGTGATATAAAAATAGAAATAGTGATTTGGTGAGTTAAAAGAATTGAGAGATTTAGTGAGCTTAAAAATAGAAAGAGAGATGTGAGTATGAAAAACAGACAGAGAGTTTCAGTGAGAAAAAGAAATGAGAGAAATTGTGAGATGAAAAACAGAAAGAGAGCTTGTGAGAATCTAAATTTATGATGGAAATGCTTGTTGGAAATAGCATTGGTGTTTATACTGCTAGGCATAAACTTAATACTGCCAGTATTAAGTTAGTACTGCCAGGCATATCTTAATACTGCTGGGTAAAGTTAATACGGTTGGGCTTCAAGTTAGTAATGTTAGGCTAAAATTAGTACTGGTGGGTGACCGTTAGTACTGTTTGAGGTATAACATAATTTTCTTAATTAATTAATAGCCGTTGCGATATTTCCGCCAACAACTTGCTTATAGGGGTCTATGATTTGGAAAATTCTTGATATTTCTTTCTCTTATAAGGTTTCTTTGAGAAAAAGATTCAATTTTATTAAGTCGGTCAAATCAAAACCCTAAGTGCTCTCTACATAATTTCAATTAACTTTACCAAACTCTCATATTCTCATCAACGAACATAAACCCAGAACCCTTATCATAACTTCATCAGTCATGGCTAATTTGGAATTCTGTGATACCCACAACATGGTCGCTTACTTACTCAAACCAGAAGGAAGTGAAGATTTTCAACAGATAGTAGATTTCCTCAACACAAGTCACATAAAGTTTGCTCTAACTAAAAATCCTACTATCTATACTTCACTCATTCAACAGTTTTGGCAAACTGCTTCTACAAGCACACTTGAAGATGGAGAAGTGGAAATAACTGCAACCATAGATGGCCAACTCAAGACTATTACTGAAGCATCTCTTAGAAGACATCTCAAGTTAGAAGATGCTGATGGTATTAGTTCACTACCTAATTCTGAAATTTTTGAGCAACTTGCTCTTATGGGGTATGCTTCTGATTCTGACAAATTGACCTTCCAAAAGGGTCACTTTTCCCCTCAATGGAGATTTTTAATACATACTATTCTTCATTGCTTAAGCCCTAAGAAGACTGCTTGGGAGCAGTTTAGTAGCAACATAGCAACTGCTATCATTTGCCTGGCCACAAACAGGACTTTCAACTTTTCTAAAATGATTTTTGATGGTATGGTAAAAAATTTAGACAGTAGGTCTAAATTCTTGATGTATCCTAGATTCATTCAAATCCTTTTGAACAAACATCAGAGATTGCTTCTACCTCACAAAAGAACTTATGTTGCTCCTACCCTCACACAAAAACTATTCAGCAACATGAGAAGGGTTTCCAAGGGTTATACTGGGGTAATGTCACACCCCGACAATGGCGGAAACTCGGGAATGCAACATAATGATCAATCATAACACAAGGTACAAAATAGAGAAAACTACATTGCATAAACTCCAAGTGCTATGAAGACCATCAACCTTGAACAACTCAAGTGATGTCCCAAATCGCAACTAAAATACACAATCTCTTACAATTATTCCAATGCTCTCACAGGGGACCAAAATTCCAAACTATCTAAAACATCCAAAAGCTAGAATCAAACAACAATCAAGCAAGACATCAAACGAAATTCCACTCGGAACTTTTAAGTCTGGCTATCAACACCAACTATTCTCTTTCACTTCACCTGAAAATGATACTCGACAACGTCAACAATAATGTTGGTGAGCTAGTAGGATTGACCATAAACCCAAAATTGTGCCTAAACTACAACAGTGGACAATAGTGCTATATGACAGTGAATATATGCAAACAACCTTAGCATCACCGCTAATCAATAACCATATGTCACTTACGCACCTAAAGGGCCTACCAGCTGGAGCACTAATATTAGGGCAGGACCTCACACAAACTTGGGTAGGCGTACCCATCCGCTCCAATAATCACACAAATACTGGGTAGGCGTACCCATCCGATCCAATAATCTCACAAACACTGGGTAGGCGTACCCATCCGATCCAAACAATCACATAATATTCACATAGCAGTCATAAGCACATATCTTGTCCCAAAAACAAAACCACATTTCGCACAGATCAATTCAAAACATTTCAAAACACATTTGAGTATCATTTTCCCCCAACGGAAAAACCAGTAAAAAGTAGGGCTACGAGAACTCACCTCAAGCAAGTCTTTAGCTACCCAATCTCAATCACACAAGCAAATGCAACGACGCCCGCACACGACCTAGTCCAGTTAATGTCCCAATTTAATCATCCATTTCCAAAACAATCTTCACGTTTGATGCATAGAGTTTAGACGCGTTGTAAAATTTCTCAAAACATTTTAGTGGTGTGATGGTTGACGACTTATCTCCACAATCATATCAATCTCATTCTCTGATAATACATACTTATACTATTTAGCGTAAATAGATAAGTAATATAATAAATATTTATAATTATTAATTATAAATTTATCTCGACAAGTCCATTTGGTACACCTTAGACACTTCAAAATAATCATTATGCGGTTGAAAATGAAACGTTTACTCATAATAAACACATTAGAGAAGTTTCGAGAAAAATTATATTTTTCGTCTTTTAGTGAATTTATTAAATAAATAAAATAATTAAATATTATCTTATTATTTAAAATCAAAAATCATGTTTTTAAGAAAATTTCTAAGTATAAACTTTTTATGAAATTTCGACATGACCCGTACGTTTATACAACGTTTTCCAAGGTTTCAAACCTTAATTTCAACAATTTTTCAATGCACACACATCAACAAGAAGCAATATAATTAAGATCTACATACCAATTCACATGCAATCATAAGCAAACACTTAAAAACGTGACTTAAAACCTAAATTATCAAAATTTAATCCTAAATTGATTTTTTTACTTTTTATAAATCCCAAATGACTAAAATGCAAGATCAAATAAAAGTAAACAAAAAACGTAAGCAATTAAGGTGAAAAAACGAAGAAAAACGATAACGGGACCAAATCCCGTTCTTTAAAAAACAAAATTCTACAAATTTAACCCTACGAAAGAAAATTTATTTTTTAACAATCCTAAATGATAAAAGAAAATTTTTAAAAAAAGAATTATATTTTTTTGATTTTTATTTTATTTATTATGAATTAAAAACAGTTTTAATAAGAAAAATTAATTAAAAATACTAAACTAAATTGGAAAAATCTGAAAAATTAAGGAAAAGTAGTTTGAACAGTGCTGGTTCTATGAAAAATCAAAGGGTGAAAGTGGCTTATTGAAATAAGCCAGAAATAAGCTTAAATAAGCTGTTAGGCAAAAAGGGTAAAAAAAGGGCTAAATATTAAATTTGGTGAGATATGACCAGATGGCCCTATCTGGTGCTGTGGTAGTGAGAGTGTGTGTTAAGTCGTTGGGGTGTGAAAGGGGATGTCACAGGGTCGAATCCTGTGGCTTCCCTTTTTGAAAAACTTTTTTTTTGAATTTTCTTTTTGAAACTTGTAAAATAAGTTGAAATGACAAACTTTAAAAAAGTGACTTTTTACAAAAAACACAAATAAGCACAGAATTAAGCAAATTAAGGTTGACAAAATTGAAATTTTTTACACTAAGTTATAAAAGCTAAACTGTCCTACTTTTTAAGCACAAATAAGCTAGTGAAAAAGAAAAGTAAGCTAAAACAGATATGTACCTACACCTAATAAGCAGTTCTAACACAATAAGCAAGGGAAAATAAGCAGAGAAGCTAAAAAAGCCAAATAAGCAAAATGGCTAAAAATAGGCACAAGGGCACTTTTGGGCTTAATTTTAAGCCACCTAATGGATCCTTATGGATATACAACTTATACCCCTAAAAAGCTTGAATAATAAGCTATCTAAATCACCCAAGAGAAAATAGTTTGAAAATCAAATAAACCTTGAAATTTGCTTATGAAAAAACTGTTTTTCAAAATTCATGCAAGACTTAACCTTTTTACTTTGAAAATGACAACTTTTGAGCTTAAAATAAGCTAATCAAACAGATCCTTATAGACTTAGGACCTTGAAACAGATTAAGTTTGAACATCAAAGATCACATATCAATATTCAAAAAGTATTTTGAAATTCAGAATAAGCCAGAAAAGCAAATTGAAAAAAAACTGTTTTTTAAAGAAAAGACACTTAACCAAATTTGTGACAGATTTTGATAAAACAAAAGTAAACTAAAAGACATTTATACTACTGCATTATGACACTAAAAACAACACAAAAACAACCCTTAAAAGCTGTTAAAAAAGTCTTAATCAAATAAGCAATTTGAAACTGTTTTTGAACCAACAGTCTTAAACACCAATTAGACAAAGCTTAAAAACAAGCTTTAAGACTTAAAAACTCTTGAAAACAGATTGTTATGACTTAAAAAAGGGTTTGTAAAAGTTAACCAAGAGACCCAAACAATTTTTCAAACAGTTTTGACCCACTTTGGATACTGACCCAAACACCCCTTTAAGTTTGAAAAATCCTTTTTTAAGCTGATTTATAAAGATTTAAGCAAAGAACCTTAAAGACAGATGACAAGTAATCAATGTTAAGCAAAAATAAGCAGAGTCCAACAACAAATAAGCACTTAAATAAGCAAACAAAGATAAGCAGGTTCAAGCTATAAAAAGACAGTTTTAAATAAAAAAACTTGAACAAATGACATATAAGCAATAATCAAAGACAAATAAGCATAAAACAACAATATTAAGCAACAATAAGCAGTAAAAGACAGTTAATAAGCAAATGAACAGTACATAAGCTAAAATGTTGAAAAATGAAACTTACAAAGCCCTTGCTCAAAACAGGGCAAATAAGCTTACAAGAAGCTGATCTACAAGCTCTAGCTTGTCAAAGACAAGCTAGTATGGTCTATAAGCTCTTCCCAGGCTAGCTTATCATCCAAATTAAGCTGAGGTAATTGAGGGGTGGACTTTTTGTGATTTTTTTGTTTTTAAGACAGAATTGAAAACAAGCTTTTATATAAGCTTTTAATGAACCAAGAGCTTATATAAGAGCTTAATGACAGTATTTAAAAGACAAGTAAAGTTAAATGACAATATTTAAAGAAAACTTAAAATTTCATTAACTTGAAAAAAATTACAATGCTTGAAAGTTTAAATGACAGAAATTTAAATGACAATAAAGTAAATTGCAGTATTAAAAATGGTCTAATTTTGTTCTCACAAGACTTGACAAGAGAAAATAAGCTACAATGGCTACTACTTATACTAAGAATTTCTAAGTCTTAAGTCTTCAAGTGTGCTTCTTCACTGAGACATTTGAGCACTTGTGTTTCTTGTGTGAGTGAGTCCCAAAAGTCATCTCAGCCGTCCAAAAATCTTGTTCACCAAGGTCTATCATCACAGCCCTTCATCTTGTTCAACAATTCATCATCCAATGAAAATTTAGGGGATTGCCAAGGTGGCAAATGCCCATGTGAGGTGGGGTTGAGTTGGGATGTGACTTTGGTTTGTTTGTATGCAGGGGAGAGGTCGAGGGATAGTGACACATGAATAGTATCAATGGGGGTTTGGCGGGAAAGAGTTTTGGTTTGTTTAACTGGGTAAAAGTTTTAGGATTTGACAGTTTAAGTCCCTCATTTTGTATGGTGTAATTGCAACCATCGTCCTTGTGGTGTAATAAGTTTTAAGGGGTTGGCAGGTTTAGTCCTTGAGGGAGTATAGTGTGTTTACACCCACTGTCCCTTAAGGACTAACAGAGTTAAAAGTTAAAAGGTTTGTTGGGCTTAACAGTTAAAGGTTTTGGGCTTAGGATTGGGCCTGTTTGTATTTAGAAAGGGGTTTGGGCCAATTTATGGATTTAGGGCTATTTGCTTGTATAAGTCTTGTCATTAACACTTAATGGGCTGCCCCGGCCCATTAAGTATTTCTTCGGTTACGGCTTTGGCTTTGACCTTTGACTTTGACTGGGTTGACTTTGACTTTAACTTTGACTTTTTCACGCTTTTCCATTTCGTGCTCGGTTTTGTTGTTTTTGGCTTCGTTTTTGTCCTTTTCGTGAATATCCGTTTTCTGCACAATACAAATGAAAACATACAAATACAATGTATTTTTGGTACGTTTTTGGTCATTTAAGTCTGGTTTTAATGGAAAATGGTATGTGTAATTAAGCACATACCAAAATCCCCCATACTAAACTATTATCGTGTCCTCACGCAATGCTATAAGTAAACACTTAGAAAACTAAGAATCTCAATCCCCCTCGACTAATTACCTCAAAAAGTAGCTAAGTGTTCATCAAAGGGAAATTAAAGAATCAACAGTTTAGAAAAGCCCCATTTTGACCATTTTTAAATATTTACACTTATTCCCACACATATTTTTGTATTTTTCCTTTTTCTCATTTGTACTTTTCTTGCTTTTCTTTTTAAGCAACTAACTAACTTATTTGACTTTCGTTATTTTTATAACCATTAGGGTCATAGAACAAGAAGCGCCTATAGAATAATCTATAGATGTCCAAAGGATAAATTCATCGTCCTCGATTTTTCACTTGTCCCAAACCAAGCTTAAAACGAAATCACCGTTAAATATAAGCTAAGATGCTAACACTACTCATATTTGTAACTTGTGAACTTTTCACTCCCGACAATTATTATATTTAGGTGAATGTGCCATTTCAAATTTCAACCATGGATCAACATTTTGCAAAATTCTATGTTTCACGTTTCACCCGAGAATAATGAGTTTGAAGGCGAGATCATCCCATGTAGCGACTTTCGTCTCGGCACATCCCAACCTTGCGGCTAAGTGAACCAGGCGTTGACACCCACATAGCGTAGTATCGAGACTCACGGACCTTCGGTTTCAAAAACTCTTAGGTTTCCCGTTTATACATAGCTTATTTAGAAAAATAACAACTTAAAATGAAATAGTCTTAGTTCAAAAGCATATTTAAATTTAAGAAAAAGAGATTTTCCCTATATTTATTAAATCACGCTTAACATTAAACATAACCATGATGCCTCTTAACCCCGACCTTTTTAGAAGGCAGCAACATCGGTTTAGAGCCGGCAAGATTGCTAGCAAACTTTTCATTAAGTCTCGATTATTATCTAACTATAGCTTTCTTTTGAAGACTGGCACATCGGTTGTGAGCCGGCAAGAGGCAGTAAACTTTTATCAGCCCACAGTTTATATTATTACCTTATTCATCATTTTTTTTCATAAAACTTTATACCAAGATATATAGAGAAAATTTCTTTTTGAAAAATTTATGTATAAATTTGAACTAAAACAATAATATTGTTGACTACATTTCAAAAATTGTTGATTTAAGTTTAATTTTCAAAGATAGCACGTATTGTTAGTCCGGTTAGGAGCTTATGGGAGAAAAAGCCACAAATTACACTTATGAGCTTGTAAGATTTCCAAATAATCCTTGGTTAGCGTCTAACTCATAATTAACTCTATCATTTTTCGTTCTTCACAAAGATCTGCGAATGCTTAGTCTAAAAGTTAAGGAACAAGCTAGAGCTCAACACGCTCGATCGAGTCAAAATTTATTCTTATTCTACCCAGCAGGAAAGTCAAAATTATGACAAAACACTTATTTTATTTTTGAAAAATTTTAATTTTTTTAATTTTTTGGTATTTTGATGGTAAAAACGGGATTACGTGAAAACAACGGCTGCAGGCATAATCAAATCGATAGATCCACCCCCCCATAATAGAACTAAACATTGTCCTCAATGTTTTAAGAAGGGTCTCTACGTCACTCTAAATCTGTTTATTAAGTGTGCTAAAGATGAGTGTTAGTCGATAAGATTAGGATATTGGATTCCCAAAATAAAGCTGAGGATTTGAAGCTCGAGTGAACGAAGGACAAAACCACGAGCACGAGAGGCTTTAAAAATCCGGGCAATCCTGGACATACAACAAAAACCACAAAACACGGAAAATGGAAGAGGCGAGCCTCTCACACAACACACTTATTCATTACTACTATTATAATCATATTAGAATAAGCATGGGTTGCCACCCACGAAGCGCTTATTTTTGTTAACCGAGTCACAAGCTCGACTCGACCCCGAATTCATTGGTCCATGGGGGAGCAAGTGGAAGATAAAATCTCCATCGGACTTTCATTCAAGTGGTTTGGATAAACATTGAATTTCATAAAAGTTCCACTCCGATGAGATACACCCGGCATAAAAGAATGATAAATGGAGATGCCGGGGTCAAAAATGGTATCTTCATTCCCGGAGGAGAGAAGATATGGAGGAGTAACGGGATACGTGAGAAAAGAAAGAAAGATCCATACAACATAAGCGAAGAGAGGAGATTGGTCATCCTCGAATGGTAAATTCACATTTGTCGTAGAAGAAATGTTCTCACGAATCTCAGGGTCAATAATAGAAGTCAACTCAGCCGGATCGGGCTTACTCTTAAAATAGAAACATTCAAGATCCGGAAGAGAAATATCAGCATGAATAGTGGTACTGCCACTATTCTTCTCTTTAATATCAAATTTAAAAGTTTCAAGCTCGGGAGTTGTTTCAAATTTTTCCAAGAAAGAGTCACCATTCTCAACGGGGATAGGAGACTTGATCACAAAAGAATCCATAGTGAAAACCTCCGAATCGGGTTCACTATCACAAAAGAATGCTCCATAATCTGGAAGAGATAAATCAGTATAAGAAGTGGGATTGCCACTACTTTTCTCTTCTAAATTAAAGCAAAAAGTCTAGGACTCGGGTAGAGAATTATCAAAAGTGTCGGTCTCCTCCAAGAAAGAGTTATGAGATGTGGAGGGAGACTTGGTCACAAAGTCAGAAGATGAAGTGGGATTGTCTTTTAAAACTTCGATCTTAGCAATGAGAAGATTGATTTTCGATAATTTTTCATGAAGTACATCGTCCTCAAGCTCTCCATCTTCCAGGTGAAAATCCTTTACCTCCTCTAAGCTTACGAGCTCAGAATGGGGGAGGTGATGCCTCAACATAATCGATGTCGTCACTGTAAAGCGAATCATTATCACTCGAAGAATAATCATTGTTAGAATCGATGACAGTTTCATAATCATCTTTAAGAGTTTTCGGAGGGCGAGGAAAAGAGTTATCATACATCAATTTTTCAATAAAATGGATATCTCCCTTCGGATCAAAGCCAGCTTCAACAATTCCCGGTGGAATTAGAGCGATAAAAGCGAGTTTACCGGCGAACTCCTCGAGAAGGAAATCAATCTTAGGAGAAGATATCACGTTATCACAATTAAGCACGAATTCAATTAGACTATATTCGGCATTAAAATGATCATTACCATTTCCTGGTGGAATTGAAATGATATCATCTAACACCTCATCCTTTTTTGAAGAAGAATCATCACAAACGGGCAAATTACATTCACTTTTGGGTATACCATCAGACTCACTTGGGGTATGGACAAGGTCCTCAACACTAGACTTTATTAATTTCCTTTTTCTCGAGCTCACTTTGATGGGGATTTTCAAGTCTAGAAAGGTGGTCGGCGGTGAGATTTTCTGCTCCTTTTTTATCACGGATGACAACATCAAATTCTTGGAGCAGCAAAATCCACCGGAGCAATCTTGGCTTAGCATCCTGCTTAGCGAGCAGATACTTGAGAGCCGAATGGTCCGTATACACTATGCTTTTGGACAAGACAAGATATGGCCGAAATTTCTCGAAAGCATACACTACGACAAGTAATTCTTTTTCTGTTGTAGTGTAATGTGCTTGAGCTTCGGTCATGGTTTTGCTTGCATAGTGTATCGGCTGGAAGTGCTTGGTCTTACGTTGCCCTAGGACTGCCCCAACAGCAAAATCACTTGCATCACACATGATTTCAAAGGGCAAGTCCCAATCGGGGGCAACTAAAATTGGAGCCTGGGTTAACTTCATCTTAAGGGTCTCAAATGCTTCGATGCATTCCTTCGAGAAGATAAACGGAGTTTCTTTTTCAAGGTGGTGGGTCATAGGCCGAGCGATTTTGGAAAAATCTTAAATAAATCGTCGGTAGAAACCGACATGACCGAGAAAACTTTGAATACCCTTCACGGTAGTGGGATGAGGCAATTTTGCAATGACATCAACTTTCGCCTTATCAACCTCAATCCCGGTCTTAGAAATTTTATGGCCAAGTACTATGCCTTCCTTAACCATAAAGTGGCACTTTTCCCAATTTAGCACAAGATTGGTGTCTTCACACCTTTAGAGCATTTGATCTAAATGGGAAAGGCAAGAGGAGAAAGAATCACCAAAAACTGAGAAATCATCCATGAAGACTTCCATGGTTTTCTCAATCATATCGTGAAAAATTGCAACCATATACCTTTAGAAGGTGCCCGGTGCATTGCATAACCCAAAAGGCATGCGACGATAGGCAAATGTCCCGTAAGGGCAGGTGAAGGTAGTCTTTTCTTGATCAAGTGGGTCAATCGGGATCTGAAAATAGCCAGAGAATCCGTCTGTTTGTTGTCTTCTTCCTATACACACACCACTTTGCCCCGGCTTGGGTTATTCGTTGGTTATTTTCCCATATTGTCCCCAAAAGCAATAGTACTCAATTTCCGGCTAATCTTTCAACCATCGATCCATAAATGGAAAGGGAAATGGTCTTACGATTGTGGTCATTGAGATTTCGGTAGTCGATTGCAAACTCGTCATCCCGTAACCAACCTAGTGGGTATTAACTCATTTTCTTCATTTTTTACCACGATTATGCCTCCCTTCTTAGGGACACAATGAACCGGGCTCAACCAAGGACTGTCAGAGATAGGGTAAATTAACCCGGCATCAAGAAGTTTGATAACTTCTTGCTTAATAACCTCATGGATTTTGGGGTTAACCCTTCTTTGATGTTGAACTACGGGTTTGGCATTTTCCTCCATCAAAATCTTATAGTGCAAAACTGTGGATCTATCCCTTTAATATCAGAAATCTTCCAAGCTATGGCATGTTTATGTGACTTAAGAACTTTGATCAAGCAATCTTTTCTTATCTTTTAATTTTTTAGTATATGACGGGTAATTTATCATCACCCTCAGAAACGTATACTCAAATGGGGATGGTAAGTCTTTTGAGTTCTAGTCGGGAGATCTTCACATGAAATTTAATCTATCAGGCAAATTAAATTTCACAAACTGTGACGAAAAGGAGATTTGGGTCATCTATGATCACACTTACAATTCCTCAAGGTAAACAATATCCTCCCTCATAATCATAGATGCCAGTCAACACTCGGTGTATCGAGTCATCGTGTACAAGAAAAGCATCGATCCTCCTCTTGCCATTAGGAAATCACTACCTCCGAAGGGAGTGAAAAGAGCGAGAATCACCGATCATAGTTCCGAAGGGGAAGTGGATTTGCCAACTTTCAGAAATTTAAGTACTTCTTGAACATATTCTTCACAAGCAATGGTCAATAACATCGACTCAGTTAAACCGATTCAATGATATTGTAGGAGAAAGTCTTATATTCACCAACTTTGAAGTCACGGATTGGTCCAATCGTGTCTAAGGGGTCATTTGTTCACATATTCAATACTATTAAGGCACGTGCCGTTCTCAAGAAAGGTCTCCCTAAGATTAGGGGAACTCGAGGATCGGTAACGTAATCAATGACCACAAAATCGGCAGGAAAGAAGAACGTTCCAACTTTCATGAAAACATCCTCGGCGATGCCGGTTGGAGTAGAAATCGTTCGGTCGGCAAGTTCAAGTATCATTCAGGTTTTGGTCAAAGCTAGGAGATTTAGTTCTTTCTAAATGGAGAGAGGCATTAGGTTGATGCTTGCACTAAGATCGGCCAATGCTAAGCATTCATTCATCTCCGGAAAATCACACGGTATAAGAAATCTACCGGGGTCTCTAAGTTTTTTGGGAAACTTTTTAGGATAACCGCCGAGCAATTCTCATTCACCGGTGTCTTGGTCAACTCAATTATCTTATCTTTGTCATTGAGGAGTTTTCTAAACATTGGTGCAAATTTGGGCATGTGTATGAGAGCGTCCGCGAAACTTAGCTCGAAATGGAGATTCTAAAAAATCTTCATAAATTTTGAAGCTAGAAGATCATCTTTTTCATGGAGCTTCTCTTTGTTGGCCCTTGAAGGATAAGGCAATGTTGGTTAAGTTTTTGTAGCAACAACGGGCTCATTAATTTGGACCACCGGAGGTTGGATGTTTTCGGTGCTTGGTTGCACCGTATCCTTTGTCACCTCGGGTTCGTTTTCCATCTCCTTAGGAAGAGAAGAATCGAAGGTGGAATTTAAGGTCCATTATAGGAAACACCACTTTGGGTAGTGATTGCTTTCACATCACCTTTCGGGTTAGCAATGGTGTTGCTTGGAAGAGAACCTGAGCCCGAAGTGGAAGCGGTATTACTATTCACAGAATTTGTGAGCAAGTCCGTTATATTGGACATTTGGCTTTGCATGTTTTGCATCACCGCATCATTAGCTTTGACGTAGCTCTCAAAATCAGCTTTTGACACACCATGTGCCTGAGGATCGGAGCCTGGTTAAGATGGACTTGGTAAGCTGGGGTTGATTAACCGGGGGGTCGAAAAATTCGGCCTCTGGTTGTAGTTAATTCCGCCACACCCCCCCCCAAAAGGGGGGGGGGGGGGGGCAAAAGGGGGGGGGGGGGGGGGGGGGAGAGGGGGGGGGGGGGGGGGGGGGGGGGGGAAAAGTGGGGGTGGTTGTAACGGTTCTGATTATTTCCTTGGTTTTGTTGAACAGAGGAAAACCGGGAGGTCGAACTTGATTCCAACCATCGAGGTCGGTAACTGTTTTTTTTTAAAAAATTTAAAAATTTTTTTTTTTCCCTTGGTTATAGTAACTGCGGTGGCTTGTGCACCGTACAGCTTGAATATTGTCACGATAAACGTTGCCATCGGTGGCGGGACAATTTTGGTAAGAATGAGCACCACCGCAAGTGACACAACTTTCCTCGACCGCTTTTACGGTAGCGGGAGCTTTGGTTGGTTTTTCTTATCAAGAATCAATGCTTTCACCATATCTTTAAGTTCAGCAACATCGGGTGAAACACCGGGGGTAGAAGAGCTCGTACTCTCTTTTACAACAATGGCCTTGCTTCGTTATTGACAAACTTTAGACTTGCTCTTGATGATTTTTAGGCATTCTCGAGGCATTTTATCCAGAAAGGTACCACCTGCGGCGGAGTTCAATGAATCTTGATCATTCGAGTTCAAGGCATTATAGAATGTATCGAGTTGATGCAATTCCGAAAACCCATGATGCGGGCATGCCCGAAGAAAATCATTGAATCGGTCCCATGCCTAAAAAACGATTCGTGAAATCTTTGTTGAAACCTTGTGATTTCGTTACGAAGATTTGTCGTCTTGGAGGGAGGGAAAAATTTGTTGATGAATTCAAAAAAAAAAAAAAACAAAAGAAACAAGATCATCCCAAGTTAAAAAACGTCGAGGGGTTCTTTTTCAAGCCAAATCCGGGCTGCCCCTTCGAGGGAAAATGGAAAAAGCATAAGCTTAACCGACGTACTCGGGATATTTGGGAACTTCATCGTAGAAGTGATCTTGTTGAAATATCGAATGTGAGCATGCGGGTCCTCCTTGTCATGTCCAAAAAATTGTTTATTTTGAACAAGAGTAAGCAAACTATGCTTGAGCTCAAAATTGTCTGCGGTGATTGCGGGAATAACGATTGCATCCTCGTAACCCTCGGTGGGTGCTTGGAGCAATTCCGTCATAGTACGATTATCGGCCATCGTAACTACGGGAGGATTGGGAGGTTCTTGATTATTATTAGGTTTCTCAAGATCAAATGGTTCAACAAAAGTCGGTGTGACTTGTTGTTGTCGACGTCTACGGGATTGAAAACGAGTGTGCATGCACTAAATGAAGAAAATTTATACTATTTTTTTTTCAATAATCTATTCACAATTTATTTTAACGGACAACGAGATAGGACAACTTCAACCAAATAATCGACTTACTTCACGGTAGCTCTTAAAGAGATAAACGCACAGGTGAGCGGAGGAGAAGGAAAGCACGGTACTTTTAAGAACCTTTCTCCTTTAGGGTCGTAGTTCCTCGGAACAACCCTCCTTATACCCACTTTATAGCTTGTTTAACTTTTCAAGGTGAGCCGTACCTCGTAAGTGACACAAATGGTAAGCTTTTGAATCTTTTGTTCGGGAACTTATTGATGGATAATACTTCAATGGAAAGTATTATATGTTGGTGTTCTTTTACCAACTTGGTGAATTTATTTATTATTTCTTTTTATGGACAATTTTTTTTTCTGTTTTTATATGATAATTATACTAATAAAAGAAAATGAAAAATATTTTTGTATTTTTTTTATATTTTTATAAAAATAGAAGAAATATTCACAAATTCAAACACAAATTGTCAAACATTATGATAATCGTTTCACAGCCTCCCCGGCAACGGCGCCAAAAATTGATTCGTATTATAATATATATATATATAATACAACACCAGGCAAATCCCAACCAATTGCCCTTGACCAAGGCAAAAAGTCAAAATTCACAAGAGAATCAATATATATTCCGGAAGTTTGATTTCCCGGGTCGTTATGTCCCAACGAGGTGTGCAATTGAAAATCGAATGACGAATTGATAATCGATGTTTGAATGGAACGAGGTTATGACTGGTTTTTCTATCACTACAATTAAATATGAAAAAATGATTAAGGAAAACCTAAAAACGAAAGCTAGAATGATTTAAATCTAAAACGTAGACGAAAACGTAAAAACGCGAGTTTTAAAAACCTAAATTATTCAATTTTAATCCTAAAATGATTTTTTAACTTTTAATGGGTCCTAAGTGACTAAAAAGGAAGTTTAAAAAAACTAGACTAAAAACGGAGGTGTTTTGTGCTAAAAACGAAAAAGAACGAGAACAGGATCGAATCCCGTTCTTTAAAAAATGAAAAGTTGCAAAAATGACCCTATGAAAACATTAACATTTTTCCTGGAAACTATGTAATAAAAGAAAATTTTGAAAAAAAGATTTATATTTTTCTGATTAATATTTTATTTTTTATGAATTTTTTAAGTTTTTAATCTTAATAAATTATAAAAAATACTAAACTAATTTATAAAATTCTATAAATTTTTTAGAAAATAGCTTAGGTGAAACGGAATCTATGAAAAATAAATTGGACGAACTAGCTTATTCCAATAAGCTGGAAATAAGCCAAACGGGCTTATAAGGCAAACGGGCTAAAAAGCCCTTAAATACCTAACCACTTGGGACTATAACGAAGAAGTCCCAAGGGCGCAGCGGTAGTGTGTGTGGTATGAAAGGTTGAGGGTGTAGAGGTCTCAGGTTCGAGCCATGCTCACTTGAGACTTCCACCTTCCCTTTTATCTTTTTTTTTCAAACCTTTTTTGCACAAGTCTTAAATACTTGTAAATAAGCACTTTTAACAAAAATCTTTATTTTTTTTAACCACAAATAAGCCCTCAAATAAGCTCCTAAAAGCTGGCAGAACACTTAAAAGACTATGTCTAAAAAAAAGCTGAACTTAATGGCTATTTAAGGACTATTAAACTACTAAAAAGGCAAATAAGCTAGGACAAGCACTATTCTACTCCTAATAAGCACGAGGGGACAAAATGAGCAATTGGAATAAGCCAAATAAACCAGACATTGGCTTAAAACTCTCAGCAGTACTAACTTAAGAGTTAGTACTGCTAGAATCACTTTTAAGCTGTTAAGCTTTTAAAAAGCTAATGAGTACTTTGAATTGACAAATAAGCTAACAAAGGGGCTTAACTACACCTAATAAGCATACATGACCTAAATTAAGCAAATAAAACAGACAGAAAAGCCCAAATAAGCAAATAAGCCAAGAGGCTCAAACTACAGGCCAAACAGCCTTGAGGGCGACCCTGGGGTTTATTTTTAAGCCCTTTAGAGTGGGTCTCAATGGCTGAGCTTGAACAAGCTTAAAGCTCAGCCTAAGAGCTTTCTAAAAAAGCTAAAAATTATGAAAATGGAAAGCAAATAAGCAGTTTAAAAAGGCTGAGAGGTTAGCTTCTTGCACTAGGGGAGCTTTTGAAAATTATGGCAGACTCAAAGGGCTACTTGCAGCCCTTGAGATAAGCCACCAAATAAGCTCAAAAGGGTAAACCAAGTTAAAACAGATCAAGACAAGCCCCTAATGAGCTTGTGCTCAAAAATTCATAAGCTAAAAACATGTTTTACTTACTAAAAATTAAGAATAAAAAAGATACTTATAAACAATGAAAATTTGACTTTAAAAAGTTGGCAGATCTTTGACTAAGCTAAGTGAACACAAAGAGATTTTGACTACACTACATTGACACCAAATTAGACACTAAATCAATCTCAAAAGCCAACTTAAACAATCTTAACCAATTAAGCCCTTTGAATCAATATTGACACCACATATTCAAAGTGGTGTTTCTCAAAACCTTAAAACCAATTTTTAAACTTTCAAAACTTATAAAAACACACTTTTACTAACTTAAAAAGGTGGTGCAACCTGGCCAAGTTGACCCAAAGGATTTTGACACCAAAATGACCCACTTTGGGTCTTAACCCAAACACCCCTTTAACAATCTAAAATCAAATTTACGGCTTATAACTTGGTTTTTTAAGACGTAGACTTCAGAGACCAGATGTTCAATGGCTTATTTAGAGCCTGATGAACAAATTTAAACACTTCAAAAAGCCAGAATTAAGCTAAAACAGCTTTATGCACCTTTAAAGCCATTAAGAACAGTTAATAAGAAAATTAGCATAAAGATTTTTAAAACTATACTAAAAGCATAATAAGCATTACAATACATATTTAAGCAATAATAAGCAGAAATACCGTTGCTCAATTACCTGAGATAAACATGCTAAAAGGGTCAACACAAAGGTTGAGTGAAATTCACAGTGTTTGAAATGTAATAGTTGAATACAAGTCAATGTAAATGTAATAATTGCAACGAATACAATTATCATGGGAAACAATATTATATTATTGCACTAAGCTCATGACACTGAAGTCCTAAGAAAATGTTATTCATAAGTTGTTTCCCCAAGCGGGTGCTTTGCCAAACACCCGGAGTTCCTTAAATGAAATGCATCCGTATGGTAGTGCGTTGTTATCTACCCAGACGGGGAAGTTCAGTCGTAATAGATCTATTCACGGCATTCGCGCTTACTTCGCAAAGTAATTAACGGTTCATGATAGTCGGGCCTTATGGAAAATGGAGGTACTTAGGCAATAATATATCAGGATAACATACAGTTGGAAATACTTGTATTCATGTTTATAGCATGTATCTCCCCACGGAATTTAGAAAACATGTAAAGGTGGGACTATGAACTCACCTTGATCAGGTAGTTGATTGATTTGAAATTTAATTCAAATGGGAGTAAACAGCCTCGTCACGCAACCTGAGGTAATATGTCAAGTCTTAGTTCGATTGTTTATATTTCAAACTTTATTTCATAAAGTTTAACGTAAATATTAATTTGGTTTATTGACTTGTGAAAATATCGTATAACTATTCTGGCTATCATAATCCAGAGGTCATGTAGTAAATGTTTGAGGAGCTATGACACTTTAAATCGTAAATCCAGCAACTCGTCAAAACGTCTACCCAAATGAAATCCCCTCACATGAAATTCCCTAGTAACGTGATACGTTATAGTTTAAATGATAAGATTTTATCATTTTAAGTTTCTTTAAAAGCTAGTAGATGATAAATTATGTTGATTATATAACATAATTATTTTATAGTGTTTCGATCGACGAATGATAACGACAAATGTGTCGGGCTATAATAAAATCAAGTCTTATAATATTTAAATATATTTTTATAATTAATATAAAAATATAACATTTTATACCCTTAAGAATATGAAAATGACATTATATACCCTTGGTATATATTAATTTACACTTTTAACCCTTTAATTATATTTTTAAAATATTAAACCTTTAACTTTAGAAATTGGCAAAACAGGCCCTTGTGGTTTAACTTTGGAGTATTTACTCTCTAAGTTTTCTTATTATTTTCTAGCATATTGGTAAAGATTATTGTTGTGTAATGGATTAAATTAGTGGGATAACATTTTTCTTGTCACACATTTGTGAGACAGATAAAAGGTTAAACTTAAGTTCATCTACAAAATAAACATCATCAAAGTCTAAATTAGCAGTTCTGATTTTACCTTTACCTGTTATTTTACCTCCTTTGGGATCACTTCCAAAAGCCACAAAGCCTCCATTGTAATCTTCATAGTCTGAAAGATAAGCTTTGTTGCTAGTCATATGGCTAGAGCAACCACTATCCACCACTGCATGATCCTGTAACAAGATCTCTAAATTGCCCTGCACAAAACGTAAGAGAATTATTATCTCTTAGGGACCCAAGCCATTATAGACTTGGAAATCCCTTTTGGGTCAACATACTCAACCTTCTTGAGCATGAATGATCCACTGTCTTTGGACACATGATCCAAGTAATTTCCCTTAGGCCTCCAAACCCACCTTGACTTTTTAAGGTCAGTATCCATCTTACCCTTACCAGTATTAACTATTGCTCTTGTCCCAGCAGTAGTCATATTTTGAACCCCAAAAGTTTTAACATCTTGTTTTAAGTCCTTTGGGTCACAAAGCCCTGGTTTTGTGTTAAGTAGACCTCTTGATAGGTGTGAAATAGAGCCTCTTGGCCTTTACATTGTCACATTCTTAGGTAATTGGCATCCCTAAAACACCACTAGTTTATGCTATTTTTAGAGCAAATGGTCTAAAGTACAACAACCTAAGCAGTACTAACTGGCCTAGCAGTACTAACTTTGTGAACTGCTCTTTTCTCATTTTGCTTAACAGGAGTAATCAAACCTGTTCTTGTTAGAACTCCTGATGGGACAAAAGTCTTTCTTAAATGAGGGTATTTTGAAAATTTTTGATGATTAACCCTTTTAGTATTATCCCATACTGGTTTGTCCACCCTTGGACCAGTATTGACCACAGTTTTTAGCTTAGGTTCTTGACTCTGTTTGTCATGAAAATTACAATCTTTGATCAAATGGTCAGTACTTTTACAGACAAAGCAAGCTTTTATTTTCTTAAAACCAATTCCTTGTTTCTGAGAAGTTTGATCAATTTTATCAACTCTAGTTTTAACTGTTTGAGTCTCATTAGTTCTTAACAGACTAACTTTTTGCACTTCAAAACACATCATCACATCCGTCTTAAAATCCAACTCAATGATAACTTTACTATGTTAACTGATATTTCATAGACTGTCTTAGTTTTTGAGTATTTGTGCTTCATTTGTTTTACCTACAGCTCACACTATTTTTAGTAATAGAGAATCAGTTGTTTTTGACTCAATTATTTTCTTCCTAATGGCATATTCATCTAAACCTGCAAATGATATGTCAGCTCTTGGGGTTAGAAAGTTCCCTGTTATAGGAGGGGGAACAACATGAAACCCATCTAACTTTTTAAGAAACTATCAATTGCTGGTGTTTTCTCTTCATCACTGATCGACATAAAAAACACTAAAACTAATCTCACTATTAGTTTCAGAATAGTTTACTCCATTTCATTCAATTAGTGCATATCCTAAACCCAGTTCTATCTCTAGTACTCATTTTTACTGTTGATAATTTCATCAAGAATCTTGGATTATCTTCCTATATTTTATATCTTTAATTTTGAACTCATCACTTTCCTTAACAACTTTCCTAATTCCAGGTTATGTTGTAATTTTTATTTCTTGCATTTAAGCTCATAGTTTTGTAACTCATATTTTTACACTCCCAATCCAATTCATTCTTTTATGAACAATTATCTCAGAATCTAGAGACTCTAACCCCTAACTTATAACCCTGAATTTTCTAGTCTTGCTCTGCTATGTTTTTCTCTTTCCCTATCATAATTCTTTTGAAGAGTTTTTAAAAGAGCCAAGACATTATTAGAGCATTTTTGTACCTTATTATCAGAAGAACTTGATGAGCTTGAAGAAGAGATTGCCATTAAAGCATAGTTTACTGGTTCTATTTCAAAATCATTGCTCTAGTCATAGCCTCCTAGACCATCTTAAGCCATCAGTGCATGTGATGAAGATTCATTTGTTGGTGCATTGCTCCTGCCATTGTCACCATAAGATCTTTTCCCTTGATTCCTTCCAGACCCGCATTCCCTAGCAAAATGCCCTTTTCTATGACAGTTGTAGCACTCAATTTTTGATTTATCAAGTGAAACAGGTCGTTTTTCCTTAAAATCCATTTTCCCCTGTCTTCTGAATGAATTTCCTTTGCAAGTCAACATAGCCCCCAAAAACCCCCCCCCCCCCCCCCCCAACCATCTAGATCTATTCCAACCAAGCATCTATTCATCAATCTGCTGAAAATCCTCATTTTCAAGTTGAGGACTGGTTGTTGGTTGTGCAAAGAAAGAGCATGCTACATCATGAGCACATGGGGTAGATGAAACTTGATTAATTCCTCCAGCAGTACTAACCCCAAATCTCTACTGGCAGTACTAACTTCATTAGTACTGGTAGTGTTCTCAAAAGAAAGAAATGACATGTTCTGAGAAGTAGAAGTGGAACTTGAAGACCTTTTCTTCTCATCTTCATATTCCCTAAGGTTGTTGTAGAGGTCATCAATATCAATCTCATCAATGTCTAGCTTATTTCTCATGATTAGAGCAATTTGATTCCATGAAGGAGGAAGACATACTACTTTGAAACTTTATATTTAGGAACTTCTGTTGATATCATCCCTTAATTGAACACCATGAACCTCTAATTGACTTATAAGTTTTTGGAACCTATCATAAGCCTTGTCCATACTTTCATTTGATGCAAAGAAAGTCTTTCAAACTGATTTTTTAGAACTTTTTCTGCATCTTCCTGAATTCTTTCATTACCTCCAAACCTATATTTGATTGCTCCTATAGTGATTTAGCATCTGCGAAGATGTGAAACTTGAGGAGGTATTTCATCAGTTATTGCTAACAAGCAAGATGTTCTTAACTCTTTCTTAATTCTTTTAGCAACCAGTTTTTTGGCAGTCTTTAAGGAGCAGGAGGGGCAGATGATTCTCTAGTTGGTCAGGCTCTTCTTCAAGATCTCCATTAACAATAAACATCCCATAGGTTATGGTCTGTGTACAGATATATTGTCCGCATTCTCATGTCCAACTATCATATTCTCCCATCTTGAATGATATGATTTGCGATTGCTGTGATAGAGGGTGGAGGAATGACTTGTTCTCATCTTACAATTGAGTTCTTCTTATTCAGAGTTTCCACACAAGCTCTGATACCACTTGTTGGATCGTTTCTTTATAGATCTTAAACCTTTAGCTTATAAAGGGTTTGTTCTTTTAGATAAATCCAAAGCAACAATAATGAAACACCGATTGAACACTATTGATTATGCGTAAACCATCAATAATGCTAAGAAGAAAACAATAATAATATCACAAAAGAACTTTATATTATAAATTTAATCTGCCTAGGTACAGATTTACAAAAACAATGAGTGTTAATTGATCTCTAATTGATATGTGTAGAACTATATCAACTTACTATTCCCCGATTCCTTTAATTGACTACGGAAACCCTAATGGGCTTACAAAACGCGTTATGAGATAATGCATAACTATTCCAATAATCCATGCATACTCTTAAGCTAGGTACAAATACAATACACTAGCAATACTAATACTAACTAACATTACTAACTATTACTAGCAGTACTAACATTGTAATGGCAGTACTAACTACAAAGCTAGCAGTACTAAAGACTTAGACTTATTTCTTCAATCTTCATTAACAGCATTAAGTCTTAACTAGCAGTATTAATCTTGAGCCAGCAGTATTAACTTATCGAAGCTTTAGAATCCCAACAACTAATTCAATCGTTAGCATCTAAAGAGTTATTTATAAATCTACCCAAACTTAAATACGATCGACTTTTTGTGATGCTTGCAAAATTAGAAAACAGCTCATCAAGTCAAAAAGGCTAAAAATATAGTTTCCAACAAACTAATGCGTAGAACTACTTCACATGTTGTGGATTTGTTTGGCCCTTCCGCCATACTAAGCATGGCTGGAATCGTTATAACCTTAGTAATCGTCGATGAATATTCTTGATTCACATGGAACTTAGCTTTTTCGCAAATAAAACCGAAGCCTTCGAAAAATCGAAATATTTAGCAAATGATGCAAAACAAATTAGTACTTCCATTGTATCAATTAGAAATGGATCATGGTCGGGAATTTTGATAATGAAAGTACAATTCGAAACTATTGTGAATTAAATGGGAAATCTCGTAATTTTTCCGCTCATCGTACTCCACCAAATCAAAAGATGCAGTAGAAAGAAAAACTCTCACTCTATACAAGAAATTAGTAGACCATGTTAAAACAACAATACCATTCTCCAAGAATTAGGTGTAAATGCGGTCGAAACGTCAACCTATATAAGTAATAGAGTTTTGCATTATAAGACGTAATTTTTAGAAAAAACTCCATACGAGTTATTAAGAGGTAGGAAACCAAACCTTAACTATTTTAGAGTATTCAGAAGTAAATGCTTTATTCTTAATACAAAGGATTACCTCACCAAGTTCGACCCAAAGTCGTACGAAGGTGTTTTCCTAGGATATTCGCAAAATAGTAAAGCTTACATAATACTTAACAAACAAACAATGAAAGTTGAAGAGTCGTTGAATGTAACTTTCGATGAAACTCCTCCCCCGCCTAAAACATCACCATTGGAAGATGATGAGTTAGTCGAAGAAGAAGCTATTGAGGTTAGTAAAACAAAACCCATAGGCAATGATCTTGAAGACATTTCATTTAGAAAATAATCAAATTGTAAATATTAAAGAATCTAAAACTCATCCCCTAGAAAACGTTATTGGTAATCTAAATCAAAGAACTCTTAGGTCGCAAGCTCAAGACAAAAGCAATTTCTTTTGCTTTATTTCAACAATAGAACCTAAAAATATAAATGAGGCATTAAAAGATGAAAATTGGGTAATGGCCATGCAAGAGGAACTAAACCAATTTAAAACAAATGATGTTTGGGAACTAGTCCCAAATCCCATGGATATGACCATTATAGGAACAAAATGGGTATATAGAAATAAACTCGATGAAAATGGCGTCGTAACTAGAAACAAAGCTAGGTTAGTCGCCCAAGGTTATAATCAACAAGAAGGAATTGATTATGACGAAACATATGCACCCGTAGCTAGACTAGAGTCCATAAGAATACTTTAGCTTATGCTTGCGCACTAGACTTTAAGTTATACCAAATGGATGTGAAGAGTGCATTCCTTAACGGTTTTATCAATGAGGAGGTTTACGTGGCACAACCTCCGGGATTCATTGACTTCGCAAAACCTAATTATGTCTATAGACTTAAGAAAGCTCTTTATGGTCTAAAACAAGCCCCAAAAGCTTGGTACGATCGATTAAAAGCCTTTCTTATTAAACATGATTACTCTATGGGAATGGTAGATAACACACTCTTTACTAAAAAGAAAGACTCCAACCTCATTATTGTCCAAATAAGTTTTGATGACATTATATTTTGGATCAACTAGTAAAGAAATGTGTGATGACTTTGCCAATATCATGCATGATGAGTTTTGAAATTGAGTATAATGTGGAACTAAAATTTTTCTTATGGATTACAATAAAACAATTAATATGGAATATTTTTTAATCAATCAAAATATATTAAGGAAATGCTTAATAAATTTTGACTAGCAACTCTAGCCCAAAAAAACCTATGTCTACGAAAACCAAACTCACGAGAGACGAAGAAGGTGAGTCCATAGATAATACCAAATATAGAGGCATGATAGGTAGTTTATTATACTTAACGGCAAGTAGACCCGATATCATGTTTAGTGTTTGCCTTTGTGCATGCTTTCAAGAGGATCCCAAAACCTCTCACCTAGAAGCGGTTAAACGTATCTTCCGATACCTTAAAGGCACTACTCATTTAGGAATTATGTAATCCAAGGGATCTGGCATAGAAAAAATAGTATATGCGGATTCGGATCATGCGGGAGATTACGTAGATCGCAAGAGCACTAGTGGTGTTTGCACTTTTTGGGAAGTTGGTACCTAACATCTTAGTGTTTTTGAAGAAGCAAACGCTCTTGCCATCTCCATAACCGAAGCGGAATATGTAATAGCCGAAAGGCATGTCAACAAGCCCTAATAATAGGAAACAAGCTCTCGTAGACTATGGCGTTAGGTTAGATGACATTCCAATAATGTGTGATAACAAAGGGGCTATAGACTTAAGTAAGAATCTCGTTCAACACTCACGAACAAAACACATTGAGATTCGCCATCACTTCCTTCAGTGATAATGGGTTCAAAAAGGAATATCTCTATAGAAAGGTCTCATCAGAAGAAACAAAGCCGCTATTCTAACTAAACACTTAAACTGACATTTAACTACTTACGTCTAGGTCTAGGAATGATGGAACAAATTGATTAAGTTTTCGGCATAATAAAGAAATGATAATCATCAATAAACTGTTTGTTAAAAATCTGAGAAATTTTCTCCAACAGGTGGCGGCCCCTTAATTTAAAAGGTGGTCCCCATAATTTTAAGGGGACCACCAGACTTTAAAGATAACCACCACACTGACTGCTATTTATCTTCTGTGTATAGGTTTCTATTTTTTACACAAAAACACAAATTAGGAAAAAGTCTATATAGCAACTTTTACAAATTCTTCAAATCTAAATGCATCTCTAATTCTACAATAGTCCAATCTATATTACTAAAATTCTCATTCTCACAACTAGGAGCACATGAAAATCAATTTTCATATATTGTTGAGATATGCTAAAAATATTTTTCACATATGCATAATGTTCTCTTACTTGTTGTCAAAAGTATATAATCTAATATATATTTTTGACAATCTTGGTTGAGCAAAATTAAAATCAAGGAGCATTTGGATTATTTCTTAGGTTTTACATGTCTTAGTGTCGAAATAATTGCTACTCCACATTTGTCGCACTTAGGCACACACTAGTATTTGCACAAAAGTTTGGTTCATTTTTTAACTTAACCCTCTTGTCAAGAAAAATTCTTTGTGCATTATATCTAGTTGCTATTTTATATGCTCTTCACTCTTTTGGTCTTCAATTCATATATGATTATATGCCAAAATTAGAGAAATAGTTTTTATCCTACCAACTTGTCGATATATATTAAATGTTGAATGCTTAATGCTATGTGGCCCCCCCCTAAAAAATCTTAATTGCCATAAAAGGATGGACTTGCTGCAAATTAACCACCAAAACAGAAACCCTCACACAAAATTTTGTAAAAAAAGATGTTTGGGAAATCTGGAAAATGGCAGTAGGCGGCCCCCTTAATTCATAAAGGGCGGTCCCCTTATCTTTAAGGGGACCGACCCCTAATTAAGGGTACCGGCCTAGACTGTGACGGGTAAAACAATATTTTCATCCCTCTCTGACCTAATACCCTCTAGACTTAGTTACTGTTTCCCTAAAATTATAAACATTTCTTGGATATATCATTTTAAATGTCAATCTTCATATTTTAAACTTTCCTTCACTATAAATACATACCAACATCATAATCCACAATCATCCTCACCAATGACATCTCCTAACAAACCCACATCCAAACCATAAAAGGTATAGACAAAATGAGTTGTGAGACCCATTTAGAAAAGAAAACTAAACCCTGTAACACACCAATGAGCTCAATGGTAAGTTCACCTACACCATGCCAAAACCACTCACCCCATCATAAACCATCTTAAGAAAACAATCACCCCAATCAGCATTACCAAATTCCTTACATTAATGACACTCCAACATCACCACATGTTGTCTCACATCCTCTATTTTCCCATCTACCCACCAAATCACATGATACTCACACTCAATCTCCTACCTCAAAGTGACAACCAAACTCAACATATCACCACCTCTTATCTACAAAGTAGAGAAAGCCTAGTTGATGACATTAATCAACTACAAGACATATCTCCAAACCTACCACACACACTCAACATCAACCAAGTTAAACCATGTTGGTAATTGCCTTGTTGCATCTTCCAACAAAAAAAATCCTTGCTTTAAGTGAGGATATCTATTGTATTAAATATTCCTCCTCACTCGAACCTCAACCCACCACCTAGAAATCAAAGAGATTACCCTTCCACCACCGCCTCCGCACCAAACTCTCCCGACCAACTAATCTCATAATATGCCTCCAAATAATCGCCATACCCTTTTGTGTCGCAAGCAAGTCAAAAATCCTTCTATGGCTATTTAGGGATTTTTTTTATGTATTAATATGCTTCTAAAGCATATTTGTTTTTCTTTATGTATGCTTGTGTGAAGTTCACACACATTGTCCTAAATGAATGAAGTATCTTTTGCTTTGATTTTGCTTGCATTTGTCATATTTTTCTCCTTCCTTCTATGCAATATGTTAGAAATATTATGTATTGTTTTAACTCGTTTTTTGTAGCCAAGAAACCATAGCTCGATTCTTTAGTGCCCTCGAACGAGGGGAAGCACACATCAAGGGGAGCATTTATTCCGTCGATTTTACTAGCAATTCTCGACGATGCCTTTTTAGAATTCTACAAAAAGGGGGATAAATGTACTTAAAACTACACTAAATACTTGTTTAAAATAATTTTACATTTAATGAAGTTTAAATTTTTGTAAGTCAGAAAAAAAGGGAAGATGTTGATAGAAATAATGCCTAAAACATTATTAATAATATTCACATCATTAGCCGTTTTGATAATCACAAAATATAAAAACGTTCGAAAGGTAAAAATAAAACGTAAACAATTTAATAGTAGTAAAAATTCATTCGAAAATTAACATCAACTTAAATGTATTGAATAAATAGTTGCCCTTAATGCATTTTAATAGATCAAAAGGGAATGTTTATTCAACCTCACACTTTTATAAAATGTTGTAAACAATTTTATAAACATTACAAAACATTTTCTACAATTAAAAGAAATGTTTTATTCAAAATAAACATTTTAATTTTTCGGACCTAAAACGGCTAAAAAAGTTTCAGAAATATCCCCTACACAAAAGACAAACTGGGGAGCGCCTATTCTAGGGCGGCCCCCTTAAATACACGGGCGACCCCCTTAATTTTAAGGGGAGCGCCCACCTATTTAAGGGGACCGCCCTAGGTATGACACTCCTCCATTTTGTCCCCCTAAAAATACAAAACTTTCCTCACTATTTTCTCATATTTTGCACTCATATCATTCTTGTTCTAAAAACAACTCACACATCTTATTAAAATCCTTTGATCATTTAATCATAAAGCTTTGTTTCCAAGTGATCCAAGCTCAATCCTCAAGTGCAGAAAGAATACTATCCATCCATCAAGTGAAGAAGTAATACACCTTTTGGTGTGTTTGTTGCAATCTCATTGTCATCCATATCATAACTTGTAAAATCATTTGTAAATCTGTAAATTGTTTAATATCTAGATCTTGTGATTGTGAAGTAAAGTTGGATCTTGTGATCTTCCTATAGTTGATAGTTAGGTGTGATTATAGTAGTGGGCTTGTGTGAAGTATGATTGTGTGAAGATAACTAAGGTTAATAGAAGATCTTGTAGTCGTGATCAAGTCATGAAGAAAAAGTTGTGTAGTGAAGTTGTGGAAGATTGGTTTCTAGCTAAGATAAGAACTCGACATCTAGCTTAGTGTCGAAAACAAGATAACAAAAGTTTTTGTAAGTTTTTCTCCACCATAAGGGAGCTTGTTTGACATAGTGAATAGAAAAACTCGAGTTATGTGCCCGAGAGTGAAGTAGGACGAAGAGGTGCTTCTTACCAACCACCTAAAAATCCTCGAGGTTGTGGTTTGATCGAGTTCCTTACTCTTATCTCTTGTCTTACATTAATTTTTCATACTATCCTATTAATTGTTTAGATAAGTATATTGTTCATATTGTGCAAGTGTTGAATTCACACAAAGTCGAATCTAGAATTTTTATAAAAACTTTAAAACCTTAAATTAAAAAGCGGTAAACTATTCAACCCCCCTTCTAGATTCCACAACTGTGACGGGTTTCGTGTAAAACGATATAGTATAAGGTTGCGAAGAGAAAAATTAGTGAGACCATTATGCAACTCACAATGTTTTAAAAAAGTTTAGATATATATATGTAGACAACTTTCATATATGAAATCAGAGAAATATACGTAACGCAAACGTAACCGCAGAGAAAAGATAACCGCAGAGAAAAGATTACCGCAAAGAAAAGACAAGCGTAAGCTCATAGCAAAATAGAGCTCAATGGCAAAAATAAACGCAACGCAACATAAACGCAGGGAAAGATAAACGCAGGGCAAAGGTAAACCTATATCATAACATGCTCAAGGAAAAATGGTTCTCAGGTATATGCCATAGCAAAAACACGTATAAGGCACACATAAAATCATGTAAGGATCACATACTGGTTATAGACCAGACCTAGATATACTACCTAGATAAACTACAATGGTTCTCTATAACGTGGCTAATGATACCAATCTGTTACACCTCCAAACGGGCTTGGAAGGAATGAACGTGTCCAGGGCGTGACGTCATAATATACATCACACAAAGCACGAGAGAACGACCACTATGACATATTGAAATCATAACTCGTTTTATTAATTAAAATAGATAAGTTTTAGACATTTTAAAAGAAATAAACATTCGCGTGAGCGAAAACGTAAAATGTAGCGGAAGCATAATTTGGTTTTCAAAAGACAACGAGTATGAATGAGAAATAAAGTCTTGGTAAATGGTATCATATTGCACATAGACTCCACATAGCACGTCAAGAAGTCCAAAGCTAAACACCTGAGAAAAACATGCTTAAAAACGGTCAACATAAAGTTTGGTGAATTCATAGTTTTTAAGTAAAACAATAATGAGGATAAAAACGTTTAGCGAATACACATTAATTAATGAAAAGTGTTTTGTAATTTGAACGTTCAACCAAAGCAGTGAGGACCACAATTATAAAACTATTTGACAGTTTTAACAATACAACTTCACATAAAAGGTATTTTTACAGTTACGCTAAGCTCATGAGCACCGAAGCTCAATTTCGAAGCACGATAATATATGCAAACAAGAAAGTAACTGCCCTAGAGGTATCTGACCAAGATCACCTAGTGAATCCGTACATGGTTATATAATCCGTAATCTGAGACCCGTCGGTAGTATCGCTACACACCCGGATAGATTCTATTTATAACACTCACGCTTACTTAACCAGCCAGTCGGTCAAGAAATTAACGGTTCATGATAATTCGGGCATTAGTGGTCTATTCGCAACTTAGGCAACACGTAAATAGGAAGTAGATCAAGATAATTTGTCTAATATGTAAAAATCAACAATGTATTTCCAAAAGAAAGGCTTTAAGTAATTGCATCCATAAGTAAAACAAAGTGTGATATCAATCATGTAACCGAGTTTGCAAACGAACATTTATAAGAGTTTGAAATCATTAGAGTAAATAAGTTTGTAAACGAGCATGTTCTCACCCTAAAAGTTATAAGGTAAATATAAAACAAGTAAAACGTGGGGCTATGAACTCACCTTGATGTTGCAGAACAATAGCAGAGATGCAAATAATAAGTACAACACAAACGGCTCGACCAGAAGATGCGGCTTAACTTAACGACTTTATCCTACTACTTTAGGATGATGAATTGGGGTTTTTCGATGGATGAGTACATCAACGCGACACGTTGATAAAGGATTTGGATTACAAGTCATAAAAGTTTGGTGGTTGGTTAAATAAAATAAATCAAAAGTAAAAGCAAAGTATGTAATATATTCCGTATATATTACATATGAAAGACAAGAAAAATATATAATACGTGGCGAGTATTATATATAAAAAAGGAAGACGAGAAAGATAAATATTCGAAGTATATAATATTTCGCAAGTATTTATAAGAAACGTGATAATTTTAACAATAATAAAAAAAAAATTCGACACATGTTTGATAATCACCAAATAAATTAATAAAGAGTTCATGCATTAAAGTAAAAGACTTTTAAAGTTACAAATTAGATAAATAACGTTTTCAAAGTTTTTACAAAAGTTATTATTTTATTTATTAGTCGAGAATTATAAAATACTATTTCATAATTTAGTATTTCGCTACGTGTTTTAACTAAACTAGTTGGCTCGTTTGTAAAATTATAGTTTTCGTTCATTTACTAGTTTATTATATCATTACAAATTAATAATCTTAATACTATATCTCGTTCTTTTACCGGTTTTCTAAAATAATAGAATTTTTAGTAAAAAATACTAAGTATAGAATTTTTTAGAAATTTCGACATGACCTATTCGTTTATATAGCGTTTCCCATTTTTACAAAACTCAACATTTTCCACTTTAATTAAATCCATGTTGCAAAATACGCGCGTGCTGCAATATATATCTAGAC
Source organism: Tanacetum coccineum (assembly GCA_026074375.1). Lineage (NCBI taxonomy): Eukaryota > Viridiplantae > Streptophyta > Magnoliopsida > Asterales > Asteraceae > Tanacetum > Tanacetum coccineum. The sequence goes on from BQNB010000839.1 coordinate 68,723, forward strand.
TAGATCAAATAAGAAACAAAAATAAATAAAACCAAACACACCCTATGTTGTTAAACCCAGATCCAAACCCCCCTTTGGGGCTGTTAACCCCAAAACTAAACGCATCCTTATCGCTGTAAAACAGCGAATGAAACGCCCCTTATGGGCTAAAAACACAGATCCAAACTCCCCTTTGGCTGTTATACCCAAAACCAATCGCACCCCAAAGACTATAAATCACAAAAAAACAAAAATAATAACTAATACATTTATTTAACCAATTTAACCACCATAAGAAAAACATGAGGGGTGAAATGGTGGTGGTGGGAGGCTGCGAAGGTAGGGCAGCCGATGGTGGCTGAGAGATGGTGGTGGTGCGTGGCGGTGGCTGCTGCCACAGTAGATGGTGTAGATGGAGGTGATGAGGAGCAATGGTGGTGTGGCAGCGTAGGTGGGGTGGAGATGGAGATCAAGGTGGTGGCGAGGATGGCGTGGTGATGATGACAAGGTGATGAGATGGGGACGGTGAGGGTGGTGACGAGGTGGGAGATGACGAGGGTGGTGAAGTGGTGTTCGGATGATGGTGATGATGTTGGTGACGGGGAGGGGGGATGGTGGTACGAAGGTGGTGGTAATTTAATTATTTCGTGTGTCGGTACGCGTTGTGTGCAGGTTTTTAAAATTTGCGAGATATTTTCTCGTTTTCGTTTCAAATAAGTTTGAAATATAAATTTGTGAATAAGTAATAAGTAATATAAATATGATTTATTATTTAAATACGTTTCCAAAAAAATGCCGTTTACGCGGTAATCGTTTTTATATGCCAATAAAAGGTCAAACAGTCAAAAAGTCAAGTCGAACTCAAAAAGTAAAATGGTAAAATTGTCAATCTAAATTTTTTGAAAATATGCCGTTGTTACAGCCCCACCAAACGTGGCCTGGACAAAATGTATGTATGCATATATGTATGTTATATATGTTTAATGTATTGTTTTAAATAGCTCCTCTGATATTGTTGTATACATATTTTATGTATGATTGAAAAATTTGTAACAACCCCCAAATAGGGCCTAGACGGAAACACGTGTCCGAGGGCGTGACGTTATAATATTCATCACACAAAAGATACAAAGAAGACCTCTAAGGGTACGTTAAAACGCCAACATCTTGCATAATTAAAATAGTTAAGTTCTTACATATTCATAGATAATTGCGAACCGATTAAAAGGTTTTTAAGTTTGGCAACGATATTAAACATAGATAATAATAATCATGAAATCGGTCCAATGCAAGGCAACACCATAAAGCAAGCAAAGACATCCACAATGAAGCACCTATGTAAAACTTTAACTATTTTAATTAATGCAACGATGTTGGATTTTTAAACGTACCTTTAGAGGTCGTTCTTTGTATCTGTGTGATTAAAATATTATGATGTTACAGCCCCCAACACGTGTTTCCAGTTAGCCTCGATTGGGGGTTGTTGACAAATTTGGTATCAGAGCTAGTTTTTTAAAATTTGCGAGATATTTTTCCTCGATTTTTCCGTTTCAAATAAGTTTGAAAAATAAATTGTGAATGAGATATAAGTAATATAAAATATGAAATTATTATATAAATACGTTTCGAAAAAAATGCCAGTTTTCCGCGGTAATCTTTTTTAATATGCAATAAAAGGTCAAACATCAAAAAGTCAAGTCGGACCAAAAAATCAAAGATAAATAGTCATTTCAAGTTCTAAAAATTGCCGGTTTTACAGTACCCCCCCTAAAGGAATCCCGTCTCAGGATTCATTTATGTTCAACCTATTGTGTGACCAAAAGAGGTTTAAAATATTTAAATAACCAATTTTGAGACAAGAACGATAAACTTTATTCAGCAATTTCCAACACTTCTTAATATACATAAATTTTGGCTAGGTTTGACCAGGATATTTAATCCATCAGAATAAGTATTTTAAAAAAATATCATTACAAGTTTTATGATTGATATAAACGTGTTATAAAGAAAGTTCCTTAATAGTGAAAACATCAAAGGAGAAAGTGTAGGCGCGTGGGTATGTCTGTATAAAGTTTCAAATGTTTAAGGGCAGAGTCTAGTTTCTGATATTTGTAAGGTTCGACGATTAATAACGTTGCGAGGCTAAGGGGTGAAGTATTTCAACTTAGTTTAAGAAACCATGAGGAATTTAATGTGAATCAACTCATCGAATCAAACGATGCGAGTAAAGTGTAACCGAACGACTCTAACCACCACCTAATAAATAGAAGCGTCGTAGAACGAGAAATAATAATAAAGAAACGTTGCACACAATGTTTAATAACGAAATAGGCAACCATATATGTTTGTGCTTTAGTTTAGTTAACAAAAATGTTTATACACGAATTAATTAAGTTTATGAAGATTTCGACGAACCCTTGGCTAATTCGTTGGAGAAATCCAGATTGTAGTGACAAGCTTAATTTCATGAAGAAACTGGTTTACAAATCCAGAGATCTGATAGGTTAAATGGCTAAAGCAAAGCCGCATCCCAATTGTGAAGGTCCGATGGAACTCAAGGCGAGGTCCTGAGTTTACTTGGGAGCGTGAGGACCAAATGAAGAAAAGGTATCCTCATCTTTTTACTAACTCAACACCTGCGTCAAAAGATAGTCTTAACTCAGCTGACATAAGCTCTTATTAACTGGGAAGGATGTCCACACCCCGAATTTTTCAGGTCAATTTTTTTAAACAATCCGATTATTATTTTTGAACTTTTTATACGTTACGTTTGAATCCTGACGCTTCAGACTTAGGATTTTGACTAGACTAGATATAAAGCCTTATTTTATCTTTTCTTAAGTGTTTTGTAGTTACGATCACTCCCGGTAATTGATTTTTAACGTTTTAACGTTTTATTTATGTTTTTCTCACGACTTGACCTAACGGAACCCCGGAAACAAGAAATCTTTTGTGTCAACTTTAGTATCATACATCCTCGTGTTCATAGTAAAAATTTCGTCTATACGCCCCTCCTATGAATTTCGGAAGCCTATAAACCTAAACAAACACCATAAGTCCTAAAAGTAAACAATTGGTTTGGTAAAAATTTTGGCAGGGCAAACATGGAGGGATATGATTAATTTTTCCTATTTGAGCTCCCCCTCCACACTTAAGTTGAACATTGCCCTCAATGTGATAACTGATAATAGAGATAAAATAGGGAAAATTTTAGGGGTTACGGTAACTTCCCGGCCTAAAGATATGTAGCTGCGAGAAGGTTATCCTTAAGAAGACTTCATAATTTTCCAAATCTTAAGCTATATAACCTGCAATAAAAGAAATACAAAAGCACACAAAAGAAAATATTTTTGTTGTTTTTTTAGAAAATAAATAAAGGATATGAATGGAAAAATGGATGAGGCCTCCACCACACTTATGAAGCACGGTTGCATCCCGAGAAGCGCTTAAATTTTTTATAGAGTTGTTAAGCTAGACTCGAACCTGTGAGTCATTCTTGGAAAATGTAAGGAAGTGACTTCTTCCTGGGTCGTTATAAACTTCTTCTTCTTCAAGGTATAGTAAGAGTCGATGGCCATTAACAATAAATGTTTTTCCATTTTTTTCATATAGTTCAACATATCCGGATGGATATTGATGTTTCACCACATATGGTCCTAGCCAACGGGATCTGAGTTTTGGCTGTTTAAATTTGTACTTTGAGTAAAAGAGTGATGTGCTGTCGTTATAGGGTCAATATATGATTATCAATATTACAATATATTATATTTAGCCGACAAACCTAAAACAATACTTTAACGAGCAGTGTACCCGGTCAAGATGGAGTTCGCGGTAAGTAGGGTGTCGAACACTAAGAGTGGAAATTTAATCCTATATTCTATCAGTATTTTAATTAGTCTATTTACTGGTTAAACCTATGCTATGTACGTTGTCTAATGAAATGGGGGGTTCAGCCTGAGAGACTGGCACAGGTTTGGTGATGACAAATACCAATTCAATACACAATAAACACAAAAGATGAAGATTAGAAGATAGAAAAGCAGTACAAGCCAATGATAGAAAACTGTATTAGCCATATTAACTCTGGTTCGAATGTTGGTTTTGTTTTTGTTTTAGTGCAAAGATATACATATCTCGAAGCAGACATATCATTCTTAAGACTTAGGCGGGACATCATCCTAAGACCTAGACACAATTAATCCTGTCATAATTAACGCATCCACATAAAGCATCCTTTATTTTATTATAATCTATCCTTTAATGAAATCAAAGCAAGTAGTGATACCTGTTTTGTTAAAACTCTAGCCCAACGGGACTTTACCCACTTATTGTTTGAAGGTGTTTTATATACTGGTAGTCCACTATTCCAATCTTTATCAGTTAATTAAGAGCATGATTGTTGAAACATAAACGGGTCACCTACCGGTCCAACTAAGCTCATAATCAAAAGACACAGATAGAACATTATTTGCGATCCTATTGGTCCAGTAAAATAAGACACGATATAGAGAGCTATCCCGGTGAAACTAGGTGAACTAGTTTAGGGTTTTAGGGTTTTCGTCTAGGGTTAGGGTTTAGGATTAGGGTTAGGACAATCTAGGGTTAGGGTTTAGGATTAATATAGTTTGAATGTTGTGCATTGGAAGCTTGTAAGTTATGCTAGAAATGTGGTACGAAAATCCTTAAGAAAATAGAGGGAAATGAGCCAGTTTGAATTCGTGCTTTGTCGAATTGTACAATGAGATCAAATGAGTTGTACTAGGGTCTAAGAGAGAATTATATTCAAATATTATACATGGATAACTTATACATTTGTTTTATAAGCTTGTACCTTTGTTTTGTATGTAAACATTACATATAGTTGGGGTTTTGTTATAAACGTTAATGTTTAAAATCCGCGTTGATATAACGTTATGAAAAGTACGTTAAATAGATAACGTATGGTAAAATGGATATTAAAACATATTGCTTGACATATTAAAACGTTTATTTGATATAAATGTTGATGAAATTGGCATTGATAGGTTGCGTGAGCACGTTTACTTTAGATATGTAAGTTACGTTACATAATGGATGAAATAAAAACAAAAATTATTCCTGTGGAAATGGTTGCATCTAATTTAATAGATGGAAATTACACAGAGGAAAATTGAATCTAATTTAATGGATGGATAATTACATAGAGGAAAATTGTGGGTTGTTATAAGACTCAAACTTGGTGAGTCATTCTTTGGGAAAGAAGGGAGTGACTTTTTCCATTGGGTCATTATAATCTTCTTCTTCATGATATAGTTTTAGTCGACGACCATTAAAAACCCTAACTATGGTCCTAGCCAACGAGATCTTAGTTTCGGTTGTTTGAATTTATACTTGAAGTGAAAGAGCATAACCTTGTTTCCATGTTTGAATTCTTTTCTCATTCGTAGTTTTCTATCGTGCCAGACTTTGGTTCTAGCCTTGTATAATCGAGAGTTTTCATAGGCTTGATGTCTAAGTTCATCTAATTCGTGTAATTGGAACATTCTTTTTTCACCTGCAGCAATGAGATCTGGGTTGCAATTCTTCAAGGCCTAGTATCCACGGTGTTTAATTCAAATGGTAAGTGGCAGTTCTTTCCATATATAAGTTTATAGGGTGTGGTACGGGTAGGTGTTTTGTAAGTAGTACGAAAAGCGCACAGAGCGTCATCAAGTTTTCTTGACCAAATAGCAGGATGATCTTTAATAGTTTTTTTAAGAATTCTTTTAAGAGCTCTGTTTGTGTTTTCAACTTGACCACTAGTTTGAGGGTGATATAATGTAGAAAAATGGTGGTTAACTCCATATCTCTTCATTGTTTTTTCCATTATTTTGTTACAGAAATGAGTACCTCGATCGCTGATTAGAGCTTTGGGCATTCCAAAATGGCAGAATAGTTTCTTAAGGAAGGTGCTAACCACTCAGGAATCATTTGTTGGTAAAGCTTGAGCTTCGACCCATTTATACACGTAATCAACAGCGACAAGAATGTATTCAAAATTATGCGATTTTGGGAATGGTCCCATAAAATAAATACGCCATACATCGAAAATTTCACATACTTGAATGTTGTTTAAGGGAATCTCATCCCGTTTTGATATATTTCTCGTCTTTTCACATGCTTCGCAAAGTTAAACTATAGTATGAGTTTCTTTAATAATTATTGGCCAGTAAAAACTTGAATGTAGGACCTTTTTAGCGGTTACGTTTGGTCAATAATGTCCACCGGTTGGTCCGTGGTGACATTGATCTAAAATTGTTTGGGTTTCTGATCCGAATATACAGCGTCTGATCATTCCGCCATAATATACTTTGAATAGGTAAGGTTCCTCTGAGAAGTAGTGTTTGAGGTCAGAGAAGAATTTGTTCTTTTGTTGATACGTCATCCCTTTTGGTATAATATCAGCTACCAAGTAGTTTGCAAAGTCTGCGAACCATGGTACATCTTTTGTGTTAATTTCCATAAGCGTCTCTCCAGGAAAGTTATCATCAACATCACTGTCATCACTTGACTCGTCATTTGCAATTCGGGACAAGTGGTCAGCAGCAACATTTTATGTTCCTTTTCTATCTTTGATTTCTATGTCAAATTCTTGTAAGAGTAAAATCCATCGAATAAGACATGGTTTTGCATCTTGTTTTTGAATATATCTTTAAAAGCTGAATGATCGGTGTAAACAATGGTTTTTGATAGAATAAGATAGGATCTGAATTTATCGAACGCAAAAACTACAGCCATAAGTTCTTTTCGGTTACGGTGTATTGTGGTTAGTTATTTTTATGACATGTAGGCTATTTGGTTTAATCCTAGAAATTTATCAGTTGAACATGTTCTTCCATCTAAATCCATAGTACTAATCATGGCGGTCTCGAGTGATATACCAGGCCAAGTTCTAAAGTCTACTACATCACCGGCACACTCATAATTTTGTGGAATTTTAGTAGACAGTTGGAAACAGAATAGGCTTAATTCTCACAATATGTATCAAGGGTTATAGTGCGCTAGGTAATGTAACTAGTGATTTTTACAAAAGTCAGGCTAAATTTTTTTTAGTTTTGACCGTTTTTAAGCACTTTGCATGTTATTTTGTAAAAAGAAGACAAGTACGTTCTAAATCTCCATCCCCTTACTTAAATTATACAGCGTCCTCGTTGTATAGATAAAACAATTAAATAATAAGGGAAAATAGAATTAGAACGGAAAACTCCTTGATGTTTTGCTCGTGATAATTCTCCAATATGAGTCATTGAGCAAAAAGTGTGTTGACTAGGGCTTCAGCGTGCCCTGATAAGTTCAACACGTGTCTTTTTTAGCATATACCATATCATAGTTTCAACAAGGTCGTGTATAAAATATTAGAAGACAAGTGCAAATTCTATCTCTCTATAATGGTACAAGAAAACAATTAAACACACAACTATACAGGGATCAATATGCCGTATCCCAAACCCTAGGATACGCCGTATTGTTCCTGTAGAAATAATTAAATTACTGGAAATTAAATATTTAGTTTTAAAAGCTGATAACGTCCAGACATCTCTATACGCCGTATCCAGAGGTTCGATAAAACGTCGTAAGAGTGTCTGGGAAGACAGACTCTTGCAACAAACAATTAAAATGTGAAAAACAATTAAAATGACCGGGTTGTCTCTCGGGAAGCACTTTTGTTTTAGCTTGTCTTTAAGTTAGACTTGCCCCAATTTAATCTTATCCGTATACAACAACTTGGGGTCGAACGGGATGCCAAACGACACATACAAATTCTTGATTAGGAAAATGAATTGCATCCCTTTGTTAAGATGATTCCAAGTCATGATATTGACATTTATCCTTGATAAAAAGTTTCAGCTTTGAAAAATTAGTAGATTTATCATGACTTGTTTCCAAGCTTTTTGACCCAAGTGCATACACCCATCATCCGTATTTATACATTCGGTAATGGATTGACAGATAAGATCCCCGAAAGGGTTCATATCGATTTTTATCATCATCATTGTTCGTATCCCTTTTTAGATCATAGGGATAAATCACGTTAAAAGGAAATAAATCATTAAAGTATAAAACGTTTTGTCCCTCTTCATCACATTTAGACAATGATGTTTCATTTTTCAAATTAAATTCATCGATATGTTGAGGACTTATAGTAGGTTCAGTTAGGAAATATGATTTAGACGTTAGAGCATCATTGTAAACAATGGCTGGAAATTCATTCTCAAAGTCTTTAAAGAAGTCTAAATCATTAGAATAACTGACCTCATGCTCGGGAGTCGAAAACAAAGGCATATTGCTTACATAATCATTTCCGAATCAGTTTTTCAAATTGGTTAACAGAAATTATTTTATTAGAAAATGAATTTTCGTCATAAATTAATGTGTAATCTTCATCGTCGGATTCGTCAAATGATATTCTAAAGTCAATTTCATTGTCGTTAAAAGGACTTACCGTGGATTCGCAAAAGAGTGTTGTATTAGATGTTATATCATCGAAGACTATAGCTGGGAATTCAGTTTCGTAGTTTGTGAAGCTATCGTCTTCATTGTCATAATATTCCCTCTTACCGTATGTGGCAGTTTGCCAATTAAATGTCTCACCGCGACTTAGAGCCTTTTCTTCTTGAAGTCTGATGTATTCTTTCATGGTGATGTTGGGGTTATCCATTTTTATCTGTAATAAGCTTGCTATGAAAGAAAATGGTCAAATAGCCAAATACGCCGTATTCAGTTAGCTGTATACGTCGTATTGATGAGAGTCGAATACGCTGTATTAGTATTAAAAAAAATTATACGCCGTATCCAAAGTGAAGATACGCTGTATTCAGTATTCGACTCAGATTACAAATACAAACAGAATTTAATAATGCAGAATTTAAACACACAATGCGAATAAATACAAACAGAATTTAAATAATTAGATTACACTAAACTAATTTAAATTAATGGTTAGAAATACTAATAAGAATAAGGTTTAATTATTTCACTCCCCGACAACGGAGCCAAAAACCTGATGTGCTGTCGTGTAGGGATAATTTATTTTGATTACAAGTATTTAATTTTATATTTAGCCGACAAACCTAAAACAACACTTTTAATGACAGGTGTTACGCCTGTCAGATGGAGTTCGCAGTAAGTAGCGAAAGTGTCGATACCACTAAGAGTGGAATATTAATCCTATATTCTATCAGTATTTTAATTAGTCTATTTACTGGTTAAACCTATGCTATGTATGTTGTCTATTGATATGGGGGTTTTCAGCCTGAGAGACTGGCACATGTTTGGTGGAAACAAAATACCAATTCAATATACAATAAACACAAAAGAAAAGATTTAGAAGATAGAAAAGCCGGTACAAAGCCAAATGATAGAAAACCGTATTAGCCCTATTAAATCCGGTCACTGCTGGTTTTTCGTTTTAGTGCCATGATTTACTTATCTCAAAGCGGCAACGTCATTCTTAAGACTTAGCGGAGACATCTTTTCCACGACCTAGACATGATTAATCCTATCACAATTAAGCGCATCCGCATAAAGCTTCCTGAGTTATTATAATCTATCTTAGAGAATTAAAGCAGTGGTGATCCATTTAATATCCTAGCCTAACGGGACTTTACCCACTTATTGTTTGACGGTGTTTTATATACTGGTAGTCCACTGTTCCAATCGTTATCAGTTAATTAAGAGCATGATTGCTGAAACATAAACGGGTCACCTACCTGTCCAATTAATCTCATAATCAAAAGACAAAGACAGAATGCTATTTGTGATCCTATTGGTACAGCAATATAACAACATATGGAGAGCTATCCCGATATCTAGATTACTTGGTCCGTATCACTAGATCCAGTTGAATGATAGGTCGCATATTCAAACACATAAACAAGGATGAGGTGATAAACATAATTAAACAATCAACGAAAAATTAAGAAATTGATTTTTAAACAAACCAAACATTGAACTTTCATTAAGATGGCTAATACCCGAGGGTATTAGCCCACAACCATTGTAGTTATACAAGCGTAATCAAACAATAAAAATTGAACGATTAAGAGAGTAAAAATTACACGATGTCTTTTATGGATTCGTGATCAATGTACAACTCTTTAAATAGAAAACGGGTCATTATTTGAGGGGGAGCAATTTTCATCAAATAATCTTTTAAAACGGTCTTTCAACATAAGTCACGGAATAAACGGATAAAGATTTTGATAATGACGAATCACAATTTCAAGGGGAGTTAATTTATATTAACTATAAGAGCTTTAGATGTCATTTGTTTAAAACTTTATGGATTTATTTGAACTTTGAGACTTAGTGAATTCAGGCTTTAAACTACATTCGATCAATATTGCCAACACCTCATAGTTTGTAAAAGACTTAGGAATGCTTGGAAATCCTTTCATAGTTTTAAAAGCCTTGAAGTTGATTCTCACGGAATAGATTTAAGCTTATTAATTCTTCGAACACGATCTCAAGTATATGTGCGTACAAGGTTTTGCTGATTCCGAGGTATCAAAACCAGCAAGGGGGAAGGAGTAGATGTATTCATGATAGACTCCATGGCCTTCTTTTGAACTTATCTTCATGGTTAGCTTCTTTTGATTTTAGGCCTTCTTCGTTTCTTTCGGGTGCACTATTTTAACCTCATGGGGAAAGAGACATCTCGTCATCATTTAGTATGCATCATTTGAGTTCCCAGGGGGAAGTGTTGGGAAAATAATTATTCTAAGCGTGAGAAGATCGGTTACTGATTCAATAAATGCTTCCTCAAATGGTTAATCACTAAGCTTATATTTTAAAAGGAGAGTAGAATAGCTGACAAAAGAGGTACACATAGGTTTGATAAGTATGATGATTCCTTAAGTTAGTCAGTATTCTGTAGAAAGAAATGAGTACATTTGGGACTTAGTTGACTTAGGTGTTATCATTTTGACTACTTAGAGGGAATAATTGTGACATCCGGGACTTAGTTGACTTTGGTGTTTCAATTTATATCATCACTATCGTGTAAGGAGAAATAGGACACCAGGACTTATTGACTTGGATGTTACAGTTCGATATTAGTTATTGTACTTCAGTATATTGGGCTTTATACATCAAGACTGCTTGATGCGGCTTGCACATCTGCTTTGAATCTACTCAAGAAAGGATTGCTGGTTTGAGGGGAAGCTAAGACTGCTTTATATGGTAGATTATCGAGACGGACTACAGATTGCTGACATAGACAGAATGACTTTGTCATTTTCGGTTTGAATATTTTCAGGTCCTGTCTCATACATAATCTTGTGAATATATAAATGTGTAGTGTAGACTTAAAAATTAGGCATATATAGTGTTTGAGTATGAATTTTCAAGAATTTCTTAGTAAATTCAAATATTTTCAAATTAACATACTCAAACACTATATAATACCCTCATAATTGAAGGGGGGCATTAAAAATGTTCCTAATGCGGCTTGTTAATAATTGGACATTCTTTCCCCGAAAGCAGTTATATTTGAATCAATTGATATCCAAAATATCAAGAGATTTAATATTTTTAATAAGGGGGAGAAAATGTGATTAAAATATATGGCTAATAATGTGATTTTTAAGATCTCAAGTGTACGCTTTCCCATATATGTGCTAAACTCTTTCGATTAATCGATGCACATATAAAGGGGGAGCAAATGGTTACGTGATTGGCAGAAATGTGGAAGTACCAAAGACCGACCATTTATATTACTGTATTGGAGTTATAAGGTGGTTAAGTTTAGGTATTCATTCCCATGATCCAGCCAGAACCGGAGAGATCTACCCAGGGATATTCCAGAGATTAGTGTAGAGTCCTTAGGTATGAATAAAGGAGTAAGGTGCGAATAAGGAAAAGTTAGCCGTCTGAGATAGAGCTAGTACTGGACAAACCCAGACAAGGTATAGTTATGAAGTTCGGTAAGCGCCCGAAAGGGTTGAATAATTAACAAGAAAAAGTTAAGTTAAAGGGTGAGTCAGAAGAAGCCCTCTGACATTAGCAAAACCGGTCAATATAATTGCTGTCAAGAATAACAAAGATGATTGCTAACATTGAAGACTGACATCATGGACCCAGTGATGCAATGCATAACCCTCCCTAGGCACTCAGAATCTCTCAAGATATATTTGTTTCAATCTCATGAGAGATTAAAGAATTTATATCAACTTTTTCAATCCGATGTTAGTTGGTATTAAAAATAGGTGGCAGGTTTGCTCAATCATCGATCATAAAACCTAAGGCACTATTGGAGTCTAGAAGCCAAAGAGACTCATCATAAATCTCATTAGGACACTTGTCAAAATTATGCTTGCTATCTCACACAATGTGAATAACAAGAAATATATAAAGAGTCATACACATTATCCTTATTATTTTGCCAAAACATCAGAGTGATACTCAAGTAATCATAGTGAAGATGGAAATCCTGCTTGAGCCAACATCAAACAAGCTCAGGGTAGGTGACTTGTACGATCTATCATGATCAAAAACTTGTGACAATGGAAAGAACGTATGTGTGATCTTAATTGAATCAAACTTGTTCCAGTATATGAATTGACGATTGATGATGAACTTTTGAAATGATTAACACTCTCGATGTGTCACAAAACCACTTTAGCAAGTGACACGTCGATTAATTTTTTAAATCAATTTTTATTTCAATTGGTGAGATAGTAACTCGCTGGTTTACTCTTATCGTGTTGTCTTCTTTGAGACGTTCTGGTAATGAGAACATGCTGAGTTTGATGAATCTAATACATATGTGTTAGAAAGATTCGATACTTCAACTGGAAATCTTGTCAAGGAGATTCTTCTTAAATTGAATCTACTTGATCATAAGTCGATCCTCACGGATTCGAAGGTTACACCAACCAAACACGGGCGAATAACAAAGCCATATTGCTAACTGTTTTAATGCAGGATACTTAAAGATGGAGGTGAAGGTACCTGATTCCCGTTGTCTCAAAGATTCATAACCACATGCTCATACCTAACCGAAAAATATAAAGACATCATGAAAGCTCAAGTACATATTTCAAGACTTCCGCTACTCCGATACCGTATGTCCTTCTTGAAGTGACGAAGTGTTAAAGTTAAAGAACTTCAAGAAAGATGCAATATTAAAGCTTTTTAAGTTGACAAATCAAGAAAGGTATGAGCATGTCGATCTAAAAGTCACAAGTTCACAAGATGGCAAAGTTTATAAGATGGAAAAAAGAGAGTATGCTTGGTTGATGATCTTAAGATGCTCAAGATCACATAGTTATATACAAGTCAAAGATACAAGTCAAAGCCTAAAGTAAATGATCACTACGCCATATTCACAAGAAATGGAAAAGAAAAAGAAGTATGCGAGCAGAAGAACGAAGACCTTCATAGTATGCTAGGTTTAAGTTTTTGTAAAATGGAGTGACCTCCCTTAGGGGGAGATTGTTAGGAATACAAAAATCCTAGGAAAGTATCGGTCACTCCATAGATAATAGTCGTTAGTACGTTAAGTATTATTTGGAACCTTAATAGGCCAAGTTAGGAAAAGCCCATGGAAAGCCCATATAAATCCTATCCATGGCCGGCCATATTAAGGTATTTATACACCTCTCCATGCCTTGGAGAGGTGGTTGGTTGTTCATTATTTCACACACATTAATGCATTTTCTCTTCATGTTTACTTTCTCTCTCTAAAGTGTTCATCCAACTACTCTCTCTCTCTAAAACTACCTCTCTTTCCCTCATCAAGTATGTTATTAGATATTCTTCACAAGAGAAGGACACAATCATTAGAAAGTTGAAGGAAAGAATTAAATCTTTGAGTGGAAAAATAGTGTCGAAAATATAAAGAAAGATATTGATTAGATTGAAACAATTAATATTGAACTGGAACGTAGTGTGACAAAATTACTTTCGGAAAATGAAATTTTGAGAAAAGAACGAGAGCATTTGAAATCAATTTACAAAGACCAATTTGACTCAATTAGAAAGACACGGGTTCAATCAAAAGAACATTGTGACTCTTTAATTGCTCAAATTAATGCAAAGTCTCTTGAAAATTTAGATTTAAATGCTCAACTTAAAGAAAAGGTTTTTGCTATTACATGATTGAAAAATGAATTAAGGAAACTTAAAGGGAAAAATGTTGTCAATACTGCAATTTCAAAATCTATTGCCACTCTTGCTCCAGGAATGTTCAAGGTTGACATAGAACCTATTTCTGCTAGGCTTAAGAACAATAGGGATGCTCATGAGGTTTACATTGAGAAGACTATAGAATATGCTGACACTCTTCGTGGATTTGTAGAATGTGCTAGAACACAGTATCCTAGTAAACCTCTATTAGAATCTACTTGCATGTTTACAAAACATCTTCAGGAATTGTTAGTCTATGCCTCTCAGACATGCCCTAATTCACCAAAACCTAGTGAGAAGTTAGTTGCTGTCACACCGAGTAAGAAGGACAAAAGACTTAGATTTGCTGAACCTGTCACATCTTCAAACAATATTCCTAAACAGACTGATTCTCTTAAAACTAAAGATTCTAACAAGCCTTTGTTGACTTCTACAAGAGTAAAACCTACTACTAGTGCCAGCGGATCAAAGCCTTCAGGAAATACAAAGAATAATAGGATCACGCGACCACCACATAGCAATCAGAAGAATAAAGTAGAAGATCATCCTAGGAAAGTTAAATCTGGTTTGAATAAGATGAATTCTGTTTCTGAACCTATCAGTAATGCACTTGTTAAGCATTCTATGAGAAATGCTAAATTTGAATCTATTTGTGCTATCTATAACATATGTTTGTTTGATGCTAATCATGATATGTGTCTTGTTGATTTTGTGAATGATGTGAATGTGCGTTCGAAATCGAAATCTAAAAGAAATAAAAAGAGTAAAGCTTGGAAACCTACGGGTAAAGTGTTCACTGATGTAGGATATAAGTGGAAACCAACATGAAGATTTTTCACTTTAGTTGGTAACTCGTGCCCTTTAACTAGGATCACTCCTAAGAAAATAGTGCATCTTAAGGAAACCATTCCTAAGTCAGCTGAAACACCAAAACCAGATATTAAAGTCTATAATAGGAGACCCAAACAAATAAAATAAGTAGGTTCGAGTAAAAAGGCTAAGATTGTAGAATCTAAAATTGCTAACAACTCGAAACCCACTCATTTATGGGGATCCAATGCTACAGATGTTCCATCTTCTTCTTCTATTTGTTAATGACAGGTTGTCCCAGATCGCCCTCTGGTATCTGGACTTGGTATGTTCATACACATATGACATGGAACCACTCACAGCTTATGACTGTCATTAGTAAAATTTTCTAGGAACTGTTCGATTCGGAAACGACCATGTTTGCAAGTTCATGGGGTATTGTGAATATCAGAGAGGAATGTTATTATTCTCCAGGGTGTATTGTGTTGAAGGGCTCAGACATAACTTGTTTTCTATTAGACAATTTTGTGACGCGGATCTTGAAGTTGTATTTTAGAAAAAAAC
The DNA here is from genome assembly GCA_026074375.1 of Tanacetum coccineum. Taxonomy (NCBI): domain Eukaryota; kingdom Viridiplantae; phylum Streptophyta; class Magnoliopsida; order Asterales; family Asteraceae; genus Tanacetum; species Tanacetum coccineum. Next base: position 84,221 of record BQNB010000839.1, read on the forward strand.
TTGCTTTATTCAAAATTTAGAAGGTGTTGATCTACTTTCAGGCTCCCGAGACACAAATTTGTACACTATTTCTCTTAATGACATGCTAAAGACTTCTCTGATATGTCTTCTATCAAAAGCTTCAATGACTAAGAGTTGGTTATGGCTTCGTCGTTTTATCACATCTAAAACTTCGGTACTTCTTAAACAAGTTGATAAAGAGGTCTTGCTAGAGGTATTACAAGCTTAAATTTCAGAAAGATCATTTGTGTTCAGCGTGTGCATTAGGAAAAAGCAAGAAATCTTCTCATCAACCCAAAGCTGAGGACACTAACCAAGAGAAACTATATCTTTTGTATATGGATCTTTGTGGCCTGATGCGTGTGGAGAGCATGATATGTGTAAAATACACATATCCGTTTGTACCTAAAATAACCCAAATAAACCCAAAACAGACCAAAAATGGCAAAAATATGCTTGTATTTGTGTTTTGTGTGTGCAGGTACGGATAAGTCAAAAATCACAAGAAAACAATCAAAAGCAAGCAAACACGGACACGAGAATCAAAAGAGTGCAAAGCCGAAGCCCCAAAAGACCAAAGCCTTAGCCAATTTTCATCTACAAGGGCCAATCTTGCTATCTTCGAAAGTTCTTTATAACTTAAAAAGAGGAAATGAAAGAGAGGGGCCAAATGTGTTAACTTCCCAAACTCCAACAGTTTTAACTGTCGAAAAAGAAGCGGGAACCACTTTTACTATTCATCCGTCTTCTTCATTTTACCCCCATGGTAAAACAAGGGGCAAATCAAAATTAGAGGGTGATTAAGTCAATTCAAGAGGTCTACATCACAAACCCAGGGTCAAATCAGTCTTTAATCAAAGGATTCATTAAAGAAGAGCCACATCATCAAGTAAAGAAGCACAAATAGTGGTGGGTTTTTGTGCTAATTTACTCACAAAACTAACACAAACGTCACATCAAGGGAATGACACGCTGGCAATCCTCAGGTGTCCACATCTTGATCAAACGGCCACAATTGATGATCAAATGATTGAAGAAATGAATGGCAGAGATTGAAAGATTGAAAAGCAGGGCTAGAGGTCCTAGAAGCTTCAGCTGGGCACTATAAAAAGACCTCACTTCTCACACACACAGCATCTAGGTTTTAGTAGTCAATTTTAGTTTTTATTAATTTTTAGCTTAAATTCGTAATTTTCTTAAATGTAATTTCCTTTTTCAAGTATTGTAATCAGCTTCTTTAATTAATGAAATTCAGTTTTTAGTGTTTTAAATCTCATTTTCTAAGCTCTCAATTAAAGTCATAAGCTCTCTTAAAAAGCCATATTGTCTCAAAAAGCTAATAAGCTCATTTAAAGCTCTTTCAGTCTATAAGCTGAAATAAGAGCTGTTTGAATTTAGTATTAATCTTATCTAAACCTTAAATCAGTTTAATCTCATATGGATCTTATTGTATCTAAGCTTTTGGAAGGGGATCTTACCTTGGAAGAGATCCCAAGGACTTTTACTCTAGCTTATTGCTAAGCTAGAGAGCTAGTAGCTGCCTTTAATTCACATTTTTTTTTTTTTTTTTTTCTCGTTCCTTTTGTTTAGCTAAAGGATCAAGTGGAGTTTCTCTTTTAATTCATCTCAAATTTTCAGTTTTAAATTGCTTAGTTATAGTTTATATGCTTAATATTGCTTATTTGCTTATTCTATTGCTTATAGTGTTACAAATGTCTTTTTAGTTCTTATTGTTATGTGTCTTTATCTGTTTTTGTTAAGTAGTTATAGATCTTTAGTTATAAATTTCTGTCATAAAAACTCATTCAAATCCAAAAAATATTAGGTTTAAATAGTTTAGATCTTAGATTAAAGCTTATTCAGTTGTTTAATCATGATTATTAAGTTTGTTTTAAGCTAGTTTTTATCTGGTATTTAGCACTTGTTCATTAGATTTCTCTTAAAAAGCTTTTCTCAAATCTGTCATAATGGTTAAGTAGTGTTTGGTTTAGTGCATTCTCAAATTTGCACTAACAGTACTAACCTAAGTTAGTACTGCTAACCCTTTGCACTACCAGTACTTTCATAAGTTAGTACTGTTAGCTTTTAATCTCAGCTAGAATTATAGTTTAGTTTCAGCTTATTTAGATTTAGTTTTCATTTTCTAGCTTATCTCATTGCTTATTTAGTTTTCAAAAGTCAAAATTGCACTAGCAGTACTTTCTCTTGAAAGTACTGCTGAATATTTACACTACCAGTACTAACCTCAGTTAGTACTGCTGTGTTCATAGCTTAGTTTAGATAAGTAATTTTAAGATTTAGCTTATTAAATTCAGTAGGATTTAAGTTTTAATATAGCTTAATACATTTTAAGTCTTAATTTTCAATTTCTAGCTTATTTTCTTAGTTTAATTTAGCTGTCAAAAGTCATAAAAACCTGAAAACTCCAAAAACAGTACTTAGAGTCCTTAGAATTTAAATTTGTTAATTTAGCTTATGGGTATAGATTTTCCAGCTTAATTAGATAGCTTATGGGTAGTTTAATAAGTCTTCAAAGTTTTAGAGTCTAATTTAGCTTTATAAAGTTTTTATCTTGCTTGGATCTTGAGTTTCTTTGCTTATTTCCTGAGTTTGCTTACTTCATGATCAATTTCAGTAGCATAAAAGTAGTTTAAGCTTTAGTTTCTTTTCATTTATAGATTAAGCATATCATAAGCTCTTTAGAACTTCTTTCCTTTTTCATTTTGATCTAGTTTTGAGTTTTTTATAGCTTATTTTCTAAAACCAAGGGATAAGCCCTCCTTTCTGTAACAGCTTAAAGATAAGCTCTTTTAGAGCTTATTTGTGAGTTTCAGCCCAAGTAGCCTTTATTAATCTTGTTCCCCCTGTCTTCCTTTACAACTTTGCTTCTTTGAGTTTTTCATTTTAAGCTCTTTAAAATTTCGAATGCTTATTGGACTTAGTTTGTTGTCGGGATAGATTCTCAGGATAGAAAGGGTAACTTTTCAATCTTAGTTTTTTTTTCCAGTTAGTCCCTCCGTTAATTTGTTAGATTTCCCGTTAGTCCTTCTCCTTTTGCACCATTAGTCCATTAATTAAGTTTTAAATTAGTTTATTAAGTTTTAATTAATAATTAGGGTTAAGTTTTAATTAGTTCAATTAAACTTTTATAAAAAGATAAAAAATAGGGCTTTTATTTTTAATAATTTTCGGCAACTTTTCTTTATTTAGTGAAATTTTAGTTTACATTTTTAGGGATTTAAAAATTTATTTATTTGCTTAATTGTCATTATTTGTTGCTTCTTAATTAGTAGTAATAGCTTATCCAAAATATCTTTGTTCCATTCAAATCAGGATCCGAACGAAAACGTGGTTTCAATCTCACTAGTCATTGGGGAAACGACCCGGGTGATCATACTTGCCCGGTTAAATTAATTAGTTTAATTAAACTTTTATAAAAAGATAAAAAATAGGGCTTTTATTTTTAATAATTTTCGGCAACTTTTCTTTATTTAGTGAAATTTTAGTTTACATTTTTAGGGATTTTAAAATTGGTTTACTTGCTTATTTGTCATTTATTTGTTATTATATTATATATATTTTTAAGAGTGAATTTTATCAAGGGTGACTTGGTAATTTTCTTAATTACTCTTTTAAAAGTATTATATTTTTATGATATATTCTATAGTATAATAAACTGCAATCAGTTTTTGGCGCCGCTGCCGGGGACTAGTGTCTACGATTCCTACGTTTTTGTTTGTTGATTTGGTTTGAAGATCCTTTCGTCCTCGAAAGTTTCATTCTTGTTTTTAAAATTTAAAAAAAAATTATAAAATATAAAAAGTAAAAAATATTTTCCTTTTCTTTTTAGTATAAGTAAAAGATAAAAAAAATATAGAAAAATCAAAAACATAAAAATTGTCCTCTAAAAAAAACAAAATAAATAAAATAAACAAAGTTGGTAATCGAACACCAACAAATAATATCTTCTATTGAGATATTATCATTTCAATTTCCGGTGAACTTGCAATTGTTCCCAAATCGTAATCAAAGATTTAACACTTGCCATTTTGTGTCACTACCAAGTACGGCTCACCTTGAAAAGCAATTTTCAAGAGCTACCGTGAAGTAGTTGATTATTTGGTTTAAGTCTCTTTCGTGTAACCGTTAAAATTCATTGCAAATATATATAAAAAAAATTTTGCTTTTTGATTTTTAGTTTTTCCTTTTATGTGCACTCGCTCGCAATCTCGAAGACGTCGACAACAACAAACTCTTCCAGTTGAACCAATTGTTGAACAAAACGTTGATCAAATGGCTGACAATCGAACAATGGCCCAAATGTTACAAGCACCCATCGAGGGGTATGAAGATGCTATAGTTATTCCACCAATCAATGCTAACAATTTCGAGCTTAAGCAACCTTTAATCAATCTTGTGCAAAGTAATAAGTTTACGGGTAGACAAGACCCTCACAATCACCTTCGATTTTTTAACAAGGTCACTTCAACGTTTAGACATCCAGAAGTTCCGAACACTTCGGTTAAGCTTTTGCTTTTCCCTTTTTCTCTAGACGGTGAAGCCCGAGATTGGTTAGACAAGGAACCTCCTAGATCAATTCTCACATGGGACGACCTTGTTTCAAAATTCATAAACCAATACTTCCCACCTTCAAAAACCACTTACTATCGGAATGAGATCATTACTTTTTATCAAAAACCAAACGAAGCCTTTAATGAAGCATGGGAACGTTTTAAAGGACTCCTTCGTCAATGTCCTCACCATGGCTTTTCGGAACTCCACCAACTCGATACTTTTTACAACTCTTTAAATTCAAACGATCAAGATGCCTTAGATTCTGCCGCGGGTGGCAATTTCTTAGACAAAATGCCTCAAGAAGGTTTAGCGATTATTGAAAGCAAGTCAAAAGTTCGTTACTCAACTTGAGCCTCGGAGGCATGTTATGTGTTAAGAGAAAGAGAGTTGACCGTCTCCGGCGTAGTATGTCGTATACTCAAAAGGATTTGTAAGATCGAGTTCCTCACCCTAGGGAGCTCCGATATTGTTCGTCAAAAAGAAGGTTGGATCCTTCAGGATGTACATCGACAGCCGAGAATTGAACAAGCTAACCATGAAGAACCGTTACCGTTACCTAGTATAGATGACCTTTTCGATCAACTATAAGGATCTAACGTTTACTCGAAAATCGACCTAAGGACTAGTGACCACTAATTAGAGTTCGAGAAAAGGACATTCTAAGACCGCATTTAGGACCCGTTATGAACAATTCAAGTTTCAGGTCATGCCATTTGGTTTGATCAACACACCAGAGGCATTCATGGATCTCATGAATCGGGTGTACAAACCGTACTTGGATAAGTTCGTGATAGTATTCATCGATGATATCTCTATTTGCTCAAGCAGAAATAAGGAGTACGAGGAACACCTTAGGCTTATCTTGGGATTGCTTAAGAATAAGGGATTGTACGCCAAATTCTCTAAGTGCGAATTCTGGCTCCTGAAAGTGCAATTTCTTGGCCACGTTGTTGATAGTCAAGGCATTCACGTCGATACCGCCAAGATTGAGTCAATCAAGGATTAGGCAACGTCTACGACTCCAACAAAGATACGAAAATTCTTAGGTCTTTCTGGTTATTACCGACGATTTATCGAAGGTTTCTCTAGGATATAGAAACCTCTAACCAAACTGACTCAAAAAATGTGAAATACGAATGGGGAAGAAATATGAATGAGGATGCTTGCACTGTTGAAATAGAAAACCTTGTAGGCATCGATTTCAGGTGCTCGCGATTTTTGGCGGAACAGAAAACTTCGTTGGTTTTTAAGTCTTTGCTTAAGGATTTGGTACTATATGATGCTAGAAAGGAAGGTGATAGCTTTCGACTCTCGACGGACTGAAGGTTCTTGAGATGAACACACGACCTAGAATTTGGTGCAATAGTGTTACTCTTAAGTTTTAGGAACTCTACCCATATGGAATGAAGCACACCAACGCTCTTACAAACACATAAGAGATTACAAAACATTCTAGGTCAAAGGAATGATCATGAGACCATGTAGATTGTTAAGATTGATTAGTGATTTCGATTGTAAGATCCGATATCAGCCTGGAAAAGCCAGCATTGCGGCGGATGCTCTAAACAGAAATGAACGAGCTAAGCCACTCAGGGTGAGAGCCTTAGTGATGACTATTAATTCAAACCTACCGCCACAGATTCACAAAGCACAAGTAGAATCTCTCAAGACAGAGAAAGTTAAGGATGAGAACCTTCATGGTATGAACAAGGAGTTAAGACTGGTCTTGATAGAACTCCCTGCACTAGGAGTAGGAGTTGGTTACCACGCGTTAGAGGACTTAGGAGGGATTGATCAAAGCTTGAGTCACAACAAATTCACTTTTCATCCACCCCTAGATCGGATAAGATATATCATAATCTTAAGCGGTTGTACCAATGGTCCGAACATGGAAGCAGGCATCGCCACCAGACCCCATTGGAAATGGGAAAACATAGCCATGGGTTTTATCACAAGACTACTAAGAACAACAAGCAGTTGCGACACGATTTGGGTAATCGTGATCATCAAAAGAGTTATGATGTCGTAAAGGTCACGCAAACCTTAGGAAATTTCATGTTTGAAGGGGAAAAAAAAATAAATCTCTGTGGAGGGATGTACGTTTAGCAAACGGGGAAAGCTGAACCCTAGATAGATTGACCTTTTAAGGTTCCATCTAAAGTAGGAACCATCGCCTATCGACTTGAACCCCCGAAACAACTAAGCAGAGTCTATAGTACCTTTCATGTGTCAAAGCCGAAGAAATGATTTATTCCCGAAACGAAACATTGCTCTTCCTTTGGATGAAACCCAAATCGATGACCAACTTCATTTCATCAAGGAACCGATTGAGATTATGGACAGAGAGGCCAGGCCATTGAAACAAAGTCGTATTTCGAACATTAAGGTCAGATGGAAGTCCAGGCAGGGTCTTGAATTCACCTAGGAACGAGAAGATCAGTTTTGAAGGAGATACCCACACCTATATCCCGCCAATCTGAAATCCAATGCTACGTCTTAAGCTTTGAGGACAAAGCTCTTTTAACGGGGAAAGGATGTGACAACCCGTAAATTTCCGATCAATATTTTAGCCGTTTCCGTTTGATAATTTGAATTTTTAATGTTTCGTTTAATTTTTACGGGTAACCGGGAAGTTGTTCTGTTATTTACTGAAAATCATTGCCGAAAGCGATCCGTGCATCCAATCATCATAGTCTTTCGTTAGTAGACGCGTTTTTACATTTTTAATTGATATTTAAAATTTCAAAAATTTTCGTGAAGTCGTTATTCGTTTTCGTTATTTGCGTATTCCGGATATAACTAATAACCTATGCATGCTTGAAGTCTTGGAAATTAAATCAAACATGAAGCACTAGTTTACGAGAATGTTGGAAACCATTTTGGTTACCCCTCCCTTGCTCAAGTCCACAATCTAACATCCCCCCTAACAACCCACCTCCCATCCCTATTATGAACCTTGGATGCCAAATTTGAATTTCAAACAGTAAGACAAGATTTCCCACTAGCTATTGTCCTTGCTAAATTATGATTGAGAGATCATTTTGGTGCTCTCTCCCCTTTGTCCTATTACACGAAACACACACACTTACACACTTTTAGTGTGTGAAGCAATTATGCATATATACCACTTACATCTTATTTTCTCATTCATATCACACACACTTAACATTTGAGTTTTCTTTTCTCTCTTGTTCTTCCTAACCCACGATAATACATACTCACATAAATAAATTCATAACTTTTCATCTTTGATCAACAAATTTTAAAGATTTTTTGAAGGTTTGATCATTTGTATCATTCGGGTATTAGTTAAACAACATTTGGGCTGTTTTAGTCTTGTTCATCCTTCTAAAAACCTTCAAACTTTGTAAGTCTTCAAATCTTTTAATAACTTATATTTTTCTTAACATTCTTGATGCTTAATAACTAGTTGTACAACTTAATTTGTAAAAACAAAGATGTGAAACTAATTAAACCTTAAAAGGTTATGCATATGGTTCGAAAATAATGAAAGAAATATAAGGAAAGTATAGTTTTGTGATCGTGGTTATTTTTGTATAATAAAAATGATACTTTATAGCTTATTTGTATTCGGCTTATATAATAAGCTTATGGAAAAGCTTATTTTGATTTTATTGAGCTTAATGGGCTTATGTTTGGTTCGACCCAACTAGAAAAGAAAGGAGAAGTGTTTGTTTAGCTTATTTTGTTTCGGCTTATATATATTAGCTTATTTTCTAGCTTATTTTGAAAGGACAAATGGCGAACTTATTCGACTTAAGAAATAAGCCCGAATATGGTTTGCTTGGGCTTTTAGCCGCGTCCCACATCCAAAGTCCGACACCACGAGCTTATTCTTGAGCTTATGTGGTTCGGCTTAATTTACTTGGGCTTATCAAGAGCTTATTGTAGCTTATTGATGAACCGAGAACTTATTTAATACATTTTTGCGTATAGGGTTAGCTGTAAAGGATTTTGATTGATCGCACTTCGGAAATGTAAATTGAAAGTGATTTTTATTAAAGTCTACGACTTTGGAAAACGTGTAAACACGAACGGATGATGCCGAAATTTTGTAAAAATTATATACTTAGAAAATTGTGAAAGTATATTTTATAAAACTTTTCTGATAAACATATTATTATAAATGATTAATAATTATACTCATACTTAAACTTATATAAATAAATTAAATACTTGTTTCGTTTTCTACTTTGTATTTAATTTAAATTCCGACTGTTAAGCGTGGATAGTGTGAAGGAGCACTAGTATGGGTGACTGTCTGGAAATGAATAAATTTAAAGAGGTAAAAACTTAAATTATCAAAATGTTTTACAATCAATATTTGGGTTTTATTGGGTTATAAAGAGCCGTACTTTACAATAGTTATATATATAATTTATTATATATATATATATATATTATATATTTATTTATATATTTATATATTTATATTATATAGTCTATATTATATTTTTATAAATCCGGATCGTTGAGAAGGTTTTTATTTTGAGAATATTACGAAGGTTTTCAAAAATGGATAGTATTTTAACTTTGATTCAAGGTTTTCAAGCGTTAAAACTCATTGTAATGTGATTATAATTAAAATGTGTAAAAAACTTCGATCAATGTTATAAAAATCCTCTCGTTTTTGCAATATAAGTAAAATACTGAATTCTTCTATACAAATTTAAGGAATTTCATTATCCATAACTCGATTTTAGCAATGTCTTTATGAATCATTATGTTGTTCTGATTTATAGCTTTGATTTCACTATTAAATAATGTTCTTGTGAATCAAATAAAAACAAATTTGAAATTCAATTTGCTCCAAACGTGAGATTCTCAATTTCTCAAAATAAAAAACTTCTCAACGGAACGAGCCTATATATATATATATATATATATATATATCAATACTATAACACCTATAAATATATATATTTATTGTTTTTATATTTAATATTACTGTATACCAACAACCACATTACGATCACTAACGTTTTATTAACAAAGTATTTTTAAGTAAACTTTGCTTATGCATCATCTGCATTTTTCCATCATTCCGATTCTAAATCGAAATCTATATTCATCTTAGGTCGCCATCTGTGTACACGTGTTCGTTTCCGTTGTTTGATCTTATTCCTAGACGTTTACCCTATCACTTCACCAACTCAAGGTGAGTTCATAAACCCACTTTTACTCGTTTTGAATAATTGTTTTATAACTTAGGGTGAGAAACATTGCTTGCTTTTAAAATTAGACACAAGTACTATACGTGAGAAATTCCCCATTTTTGTGTTGCCTAAGTAGCGTTTAGACCACTATTGCCCGAATTATCATGAACTGTTAATTTTTTGACCGGAGGACCGGTTAAGGGAGCGCGAGTGAATAAATAGATCTATTGGGACTAATTATCCCTATCCGGGTAAGAAGCACTTACTAGTTCGAGATGCCAAGGACTAACGGATATATGTCATGTCGAAACTAGTTAGGTGGTCTTTGGTCCGGACACTGTAGGGCAAGCCTTTTATAGCACTATACATGCTATCTTCCAGTATTAGCTTCAGTGTCATGAGCTTAGTGCAACGTAAATACCTTTTTTATGTGAAGTTGTATTGTTTAAAAAATGTAGAATACGTTTTTTTATAACTTGTGGTCCACACTAATTACGTTTGAACTAAACCTATGAATTCACCAACTTTATGTTGACGTTTTAAGCATGTTTTTCAGGTGCTTAGCTTTGGACTTCTCTGATGTGCTAAGGTTTAACAAGATCACCATTGCTTTAATCCCTAAGATAGATTATAATCAGCAAATAAGGATGCTTTATGCGGATAATTTAATTGTGACAGAATTAATGTGCCTAGGTCTTAGGATGATGTAACGCCTAAGTCTTAAGAATGATATGCCACCTCGAGAGAAGAAATCATTGCACTAAATAAACAAACCAACTTTCTAATCGGATTAATAATGGTTAATACAGTTTTCTTATATATGGTTCGACCGCTCTTTTATCTTTTGTTAATTAGCTTGCATAGGTAAAAGTGCCTTGAATTGATTTTAGTCACCAACCAAACCGTGCCAGTCTCTCAGGCTGAAAACCCCCTTTTCCCGTTAGAATTAGGATTTAGACTAACAGTTTAACATAGGTTTAGAATAGAATAGAATTAACATAAAATGGATAACCAAGATATTAATTAAATTGATAGATTTAATCTCGCTTCACGTGTTCGACACCCTACTTACCACGAAACTACTACCGATTGGGTATACTGCCCGTTAAAGTGTTGTTTTTGGTTTAGTCGGCAAAATATAAATTTAAAACTTGAATCAATAAAATATACACCACACAACGACACATCAGTGTATAAGCTTTGAATAAAGAAAAACTCATTTTTTTACAACTTTGGTTTTCAAAAAAGTCTTAAAAAGTACAAATCTCGATTTCAAATTTTTTTGCTTAAAAACATAAAGTTTGCATTTTAAGGTACCTATAGGTTTAGTAATACTAGTTGTACAAGAAAATTTGGGAAAAAACAATAAAAGTTAGTCTTTTTGTGTTTTTGAGATTTTGTGTTTCGTCCTAATGTTGACCGAATTAGCAGTTTAAAGTTCAACCGAATTCGTAGTTCAACCGAATTAGCAGTTTCAAGTTCAACTGAACTAGCAGTTTCAAGTTTAACCGAATTCGCAGTTCAACCGAATTAGTAGTTTCAAGTTCAACCAAATTCGCAACTCAACCAAATTAGCAGTCTTAATTTGGCAGCCAAATTTGCAACTTTAATTGACAACCGAATTCGTAATTTTTTATTTAACCACCGAATTTGCAACTAAAGTTAAAACACATAAATTTTTTAACAAAATTATATGTTTATTTCTATGACTTGTAAAATCCCGTGAAACATTCACTTGTTTTCCCGATTTTGTCAAGAATTGTAAAATCCCGTGTAGTTTCAAGACATAAAACACATAAAAGACAAATCATAACAACACAATTACTTTCAATCACTGTTCGATCATACAAGTAATCTTTTAACATACAAACTTTCACAATGACGACTCTTGCTGACAAAGTGACTCTTTCGGGTGTTGACAATCGTCCACCTATGTTGGAAAAAGATATGTATGATTCTTGGAAAAGCAGAATGGAGCTATACATGATGAATAGACAACATGGACGAATGATCCTTGAATCCGTTGAAAATGGTCCACTCATCTGGCCTACGATTGAGGAGAATGGAGTGACTAGACCAAAGAAATATTCTGAATTATCTGCTACGGAAGCAATTCAAGCTGATTGTGATGTCAAGGCAACAAATATCATTCTCCAAGGATTACCACCAGAGGTCTATGCACTTGTTAGCAATCATCGAATCGCCAAGGAACTTTGGGAAAGAATTCAACTTCTCATGCAAGGAACTTCATTGACGAAACAGGAAAGAGAGTGTAAGCTTTATGATGAATTCGATAAGTTTGCTTATAAGAAGGGGGAAACACTACGTGATTTCTACTTGAGATTTTCACTGCTACTCAATGACATGAACATCTACAATGTGAAACTGGAACAATTTCAAGTGAACACCAAGTTTTTGAATACTCTTCCTCCTGAGTGGAGCAAATTTGTGATAGATGTCAAAAACAGTTCGGGACTTACAAAAACTAATATTGATCAGCTTCATGCTTATTTGGGACAACACGAATTTCATGCAAATGAAGTTTGTTTAATGCATGAACCCAATTCAGATCTGCTTGCTTTGGTTGCAACCCATCAGATGACCCAGTCTCCTTATCAAACTCATCAGAACTCATACTAAAATTCTCAACTTCAACAACAAGTTTCACTATATCAGTCTCCATATTAGTTGACTGATCACTTTATCAGTCTCAAACAATTACTCAAACAATCAGGATCATCAAACACCTTTTTCAATACACTATCCCATCCATTGATTATCAATCATCATGTTCACCACAAAGTTTATTCTCACACCTTAATCCATCCTCAAATGAGTATTGCTCCCATAATTAACATACAACAAAAACCGGAATTTTTCTCCAACTAGACTTAGGTCTAACTGTTTCTTGTGTCTAAAGCAAGGTGTTGAATTCCTATTGATGCCATCAACCATATGATGTCATTCCTATCAGCTGTCGTCACATCTCACTATCCTACTACCAACAACCAGCTGAGGAATTCGTCAAATCCTAGGAAACAAGCTACCATTAATGATGGAAGAGTGACTTTACAGCCAGTACAAGGGAGGAAAATTTCTTTTGCAATAGGGACAAGTAGGGTCCTACAAATATAGGGGGAGCAAGTGGAAGCAATTATGGGAAACAAAGGACTGTTATTTGTTACAACTGCAAAGGGGAAGGACCGAGTTCTAAATAGTGCACTAAACCTAAAAGGAAACGGGATGATTCATGGTTTAAGGATAAAGTGTTGTTGGTACAAGCTCAAGCAAATGGTCAAATTCTACATGAGGAGGAATTAGCATTTTTAGCAGATCCAGGAACTGCAGAAGGTCAAGCCACACAGATTGTCATTACTCACAATGTTGCTTATCAAGTTGATGATTTGGATGCATATAACTCTGATTGTGATGAACTCAACACTGCTAAAGTTGCTCTCATGGCTAATTTATCTCATTATGGTTCAGATACTCTCGTTGAGGTACACAATCCTGATAATGTAGATAACAATATGATTATCAAGGTTCTGTGCAGGTGTTACATCTTTTTGAATAAAACAAATGTTGTGAACAATTCAGAGACTGAAATAACCAGTGATAACAATATCATTCCTTATTCTCAATATGTAAAAGAATCACAATAGGCAGCTGTTTAGAATTCTAGCTCATCTGCACAACAAGATGCATTGATATTATTTGTGATTGAACAACTAAAACCTCAAGTCGTTAATTATACCAAGATAAATCTGGACAATAAAAGTGTCAATGATACTTTAACTGCTGAGCTTGAAAGATATAAGGAACAAGTTAAAGTTTTGAAAAAGGACAAAATATTGATTTAAAGAGTAAAGATAATGTTTCAGACTCATGTGAACAGTCTGTAGAGATTGATCGTCTTAAACAAACTCTTTTAGAACATTTAAAAGAAAAGGAATCTTTAATGCAAACATGTACTCTTCTCAAAAATAATTTTAAGATAGAAGAATCTAGAAACATTGATAAAGAGATTGCTTTAGAAAAGAAGATCAAACAGCTGGATAATATTGTTTTTAAAAAAGATCAATCTGCACAAACTGTTCATATGTTGACGAAATCTTAGTTTTTCTATGAGCATACCACTAAACAAGCTCTAGGTTTTTAAAATCCTTTCTATCTAAAGAAAGCTCAGTAGTTGGAAACAAAGCTTTATGAGGGGTGGTCATTAAGAACACTAGTGCTATTGTGATTTCTGACTCCGAAGAGACCCTTGCACTTGCTGAAGAGAGTCGTTCCAAAATGCTTTTAAAACAACAACAGGAATCTTTTTCAATGATGTTAGAAAGAAATTTAGTTAATACTACACAGTCGATTATCTGTTCTGACCCCCAACTAAGTTTTCTCAAGATTTTGAAAAAAAACGATTTGTTTCCAGACAAAACAAATTATCTGCCTCTAAAAGCCTTTTGGTTCATTAATTCTATGAATTGCTTCAGAATTTTAATCTTCTGAAACGACCCTCCAAAAGTTGAGAGGTTTGTCTGAAAGAACTTCCTAAAGTCAGCATAGTAAATATGAGTTTGAAGAAACTCAAACACCATCTCGCTATAGGTGCTGAATTAAAAGATTATCATATAAACAAATATTAAACGCAATGGTATAAGCACCTATCAATGGATCCATAGAGTCATATGATCAATCAAAGAAAAACAAGAAAAGTAATACCTTTGTAGCGTGATCGGTAGAATCAAACGGTGGCCTTCACCCTTACACGAAACACCTTATGAAACCAAGTGATCAATGGAGATCACCTCTATGATGTATCCATACTACACCTCTTTGTATACCAATTGATGTTATTCTTAACCCTATAGCTTTGTAAAATACCTTTGAATGAACAAGATACAAAAGTTGGATCAAGAAAAAACAAAAAGCACATACTGTGGTGTTGTTGTTTGTAAGCCGTATAGATAATAGAGATGATAGTAAGGAGAGGAGATTTATGGTAATTGTAATCAAAATAAAGTATGAAAAGATTCAAATATTTATTTACCAAAGGATTGATTCTAATCCCTCTCCTAGACCTCCATATGGCCGGCCCCATACATGGGCTTAAATGGGCCTCCCATTTGATTTTTAAGTCCAATAGATTAAGTATTATACTTAGTTATTAGAAGCCCAATAGTGATCTTGAGTTACGTGAGTTATTTATATATTGTAAATACAATAAACACGATATATAAAATGGTACCTCGGTGTATATGTGTGTGACCCCATAGGCTCATATGTGTCTAGCCATATAATTAGTTATTATAACACGAGCATACTCCAACACTCACTGGTTTTAACGTGGTTGCCAAAGAAAGAACCACGGCCACATCCATCACTGAGGGCTCGTGGGGGATTGAACATACAAAAGCTTGTTTTAGGAATGAAATAATTCCATTTATAAAATCTCTAAAGGACTTATTCAATACTGATTCGCAATTTTACATACACGTAAAATAATATACTTATAGAGAAATTAAGGAAATCCCCAAGTATCCCTTGGACAATTCCACTCACAAAGAGATATATATATATATATAATACGTATGTTTGACGGCAAGTATGATCACCCGTGGTCGTTTACCCCAATGATCGTGACATTGGAAACCTCGTTTAAGTTTAAGATCCTGATTTGAATAAGAGGGAAGAGTTATTTTTAGTTTAATTATACTACTAAATTTTTTTAAAAAAAAAAGGCACAATTTAACAACTAATTAACAAATTAAAATAATTTACGAAAGTAATTAAAATGGGAATTAAAAACAAATGCAATTTAAATCTTTAAAATATGATAAATAGATTCCCGCTAAACCTAAATTAATGCTAAGAAATTTTGAGGGAAAAAAGAAAATAATTTATTTTTTTTAAGGGGCTTTTAGGATTTTTTTATGAATTTAATACTATTTAATCTATATAAATTCTAAAAATAGATATTAATTGATTAAAAACTACGGAAAAATACTTTTTAAGTGAATTATTCTAAATTACTTAAACAAGATGTAAGAAAAATCATTTTTTTTTATTTACTAATTTTTTTTATATTTAAAAGATTAATTTAAAGTTTATTGAAAATTAAAAACTAAAGGGTTTGAAAATTAAAATTTTAAAATATAAAACCTTAAACTAAAAAATTATATAAAATACTTTTTATAAAAGACATAAATGCAGAAAATTAAATGTTTATCAAAAAGCCATAATTTTTAATGAGTAATTTTAAAATATTTAAGTAATTAAACTAAAAAACCTAATTTATTTTATAAAAACTATTTTTTATTAAAACTTAAACTCAACAAACAAAACACATGGCGGTTAAAATGTGATAAAACAGCAATAGAAATGTAATGATATCAAAAGATAAGGGTAGGCGGGGTAATTTCTAAAGTTTATAAAAAAACACAAAGTTTGATCAATTGGACAGAAGCAGTCCTTAACCTAGGAGACCACTTAACATCTAACTTTTAAACTAACAATAAGACTAACTGAAAACTACACAGAGGACTAAACTTTGCATAATAAAGGACTAATGTGCCAATAAAACTAGACTCAACAGTAACTATAAAAGATTAGGCAAAATCAGGTCCCTGAAACCTTCTAATCAATACACTCAGCCATCCCTTTTTAAAAACTTATAAACTAAATTTTTTAAGACAACTTTTATAAAAAATTTAATATAACTGATTTTTATAAGAATTGAGCATGTGAAATATAATAAGCTTAGCGCTTGTCAGCTACCTCTTAAATCTAAATGAAAAATAGCAAACTTCATTGGCACATGACAAAATTTCCACTACTTTATAAAATCTGCTTATTCAACTATTAGCAATCCTCAAGCATATTTAGCTATATTAAACTGATTTATAGTAAATAAACCCCACAGCTTATTAAGAAAGAGACAAAGAATGTAAGATTAATAGATGTTTACCTTGTGTTTCCACTTGAAACAGGAAACAATAATAAGCTAAATGAGCTTATGGCTTATTCACATTAAGCTCAATTTTGAATTAATAATGACTACTCTAATCATATGTGTAACCCTTAGCTCTAAAACCTCTGGATACCATAGCAGCAATCCAATTCCAGGTGGTATCAAGTCTTGATCAATGACAGCAATAACAAACACAAATACTTTGACAGAATTTAAATGAGGAAACAAATTAATATGAAATAACACTTTTATTAAAACTGAAATAAGTTTCTTACAAATCGAAATGAATAACATGAAATTACAAATAAAACAACTACTCAAAACGGAATTGAAAAAATTAAACTATTACAAAAATTAACTAAATAATTCACCACTAAAAATTATTACCCATATGCTGGAATGATGGGGGTATTTATACCCGAAGTTGAGTCTTCATCTTTAGGTCCTTCTTTCTTTTTTCATCTTGGCCCTCCATCTCTTCTCTGCCTTGGATCTAGCTTTTAGGGCCGCTTGGATTTAATGTGTGTAGAAAAACGGACGTTGACGTGGCTTGGTGTGTTATTTTGGTGAGTGTGACTGAATATACACTCACTCCCACGTCATATCCACCAATCACAATCCTTCTTTCAGCCACATGGATTTAACTCAAGGGGGTTAGGGTTAATTGAAAGTGATGGATGGGTTAAGGAGTGTGAGAGGGTTATTAACCCTATGGTTCCAAAGACGATAACCGAGATGTTTAATTTAGTGTTGTGGAATGTGATGAAGTGGTTAAGAAACTAGGGTTCATGGGTGTTCTTGGTGTGTTCATGTGTGTGTGAGTGTATTTTGATCGCATTTGGGGTAAATGAGGTGAACAGTAAGTGTAAAAAAGTTTTATAACTAACCGGGTTGGTCGGGTTGTTTAGGGTTAGGGGTTAGGGGTTTGCGTTGTGATTGTTGGAAAGGTGGGGTACTTGAACGGGTAGTTAGTTTTGACCCGGTTCATTGACCCGCGCTTTTTATAAGTATGAGGGAATTGCACATTCGGCCCTTGTGCTTGGCAAGCACCATTTCAAGCTTACAATTATAACTTCCATAAATTGCAAAATCACCCCTTGAACTTATAAAACAATGGAGTTGGGTTTGGTTGACTGTGGTTTAGCTGCAGTTGACTGTAGAAGGCTGAGGCATGATCTCTTCGGCTTCGGCTTTATATTCTTTAGCTTCTTGATCACTCATCCGTTCTCGTGTCCGTTTTTGCCGTTTTTTACTGTTTTTCTTGGTTAATATTTGAATAATCCATAACTTGCACACAATTAAACTCAAAATACAAGCATAATTTTTGCCTTTTTGATCGTTTTGGGTTTGGGGGTTTGGGTTGAATTGGGCCTTTTTAAGCATAAATAGATATGTGTATTCTACACTTATCAAAATTCCCCAAACTAAAACATTGTGTGTCCTCACGCAATATCACATGCCTTATAACCAAATACCTCGAAAATTCCCCAAACTAAACCTTTGAAAAGTAGCAAAGAGTTTTGTTTAAGAGATCACAAGTTATAAAACACCCGACTTCCCATTTTCTAAGATTTTTCTCTTTTTATGATTTTTCTTGATTATTAACTACCTAACTACAATTTATTTGTTTTGACATAATGCAATGTTTTCATTACCACATTGGTAACTTTTAGGATCATAGAACAAAAAGCACAATTAAGCGTCTAAAAGATAACTTCATCATCCCCGATTTTTCACTTTTCCCATGCCAAGCTTAAAAACAAGATCATCGCTAATTACAAGTCATGACACTAACACTACTCATAAATACTAATTGTGTACTTACTTTTCCTCCCGCAAATCCTACTTTTGTATCTCAGGATTTTACTTAAGTCATATACCCGAAGGCTCTTTAAGACTTTTGTTTCGATACTTATTAATTCAGAAAATAAAGTGTAATGGTTAAGAACGCAATAATTAGCTCCTAGCCCTTTTCAAAAGATCAAATGCAATCAAGAATAAAGTCCACATCGAGGCAACCAAAATTTGGCTTTTATTAGGCTACTTAAGCAAGGCACCATTCATGTCATATACCCTAAGGCTCTTTAAGACATGAATGGACCAATCTCATTTGCACCATATACCCTTAGGCTCTTTAAGGCACAAAACAAGACAAAAATTAAGCAACATTATTAAACCTCAGTCCTTTAGTAGGCTACAACATCGGCCACGCCTCCGACAAGATGCAGCAAACATATTTCGACTTCGGATTATATAAGTAAAAACCGGTGCCTTTTATCTCGAAGCCACATCGCCCGATAGACGCGACGTCGACAAGAGGTATTTACTTAGACGCTTGGACACGGACTCCTCCTTATATGAAAACTCCAACATCGGCCACGCCTCCGACAAGATGAAGTAATCTGGCAGAGATACTTATTTATTATATTTTTGTATTTTTAAGCCAAATTAAGTATTCTGTGGTGTACTCTCATAATCAGCAAAGTAATAACGAAAAATTCTATTAGCTAAAAATTAACCCCCCCCCGAACCGAAAAATACACTACAACTCTATTTATAAAACAATTTATATATAGAGGTGAAACAAAAAACTAATTGGGAGAAAAAAAAGCCCACAATTAAACACATATGAGCTTGAAAGAAATCCACTATTCTACGTTTAATTTGTCAATGGACTTATAAATAACACTATCATTTCTTGTTCTTCACAAAAGAAATTTGCAAATACTTAGCCTTATAAAATCCAACTTGGCATATTTAAAATCTACTTGAGATTAGCACAAGTCTTCATTTACTAACGATTCAAGTCTAGCATGTTTAAAGTCTATATGAGACTAGCACAAACTATCATCATTAATTGTTAAGGGAAAAAGCTAGAACTCTACACGTACGATCGGGTCAAAAATTACTTCTTATTCTTACCAGCGGAAAACCTACATTTTTGTCTTAACATTTTTTATTTTTTTTTTATTTTTATTTTTATTTTTTTATTTTTTTTTTATTTTTTAAATTTAAAATTTTTGCTATTTTTGTGGGAGAACCGGGTACGTGAGAAACACAATAAGCAAGCACATCAAATCGATAGATTCCCTCCCCAAACTAAAATGAAACATTGTCCTCAATGTTTAAGTCGGGTTCCTACGAAAATCTAAGCCGTTTATTAAGTAGAGACAAAGTTAATTGTTAATCGATAATGATGAAAAGGATATTGATCTCCCAAACTATTTTCGTACAAAGGATGAGAAAACTCGAGTGCACGGAAAATGAGGCATCGGACACGAGAGGATTCTTGAAATGTGGGGTTAGTCCTGCCAAAATCACACACAAGACAACAAACAACGAGAAACGAAGAGGATGGGCCCCTCAACATCACAACACATTAGAGGTTAGAAAATTAAATAGAAAGAAAATGATAAGCATGGGGTGAACTCCCACGAAGCGGCTTTGTTTTTGATTACCGAGTCGCAAGCTCGACTCGATCCCTGAATTTAGTTGTCCTTAGGGAAAGTCTGGAGGTCCTGGATAACCAATGGTGGTGTATCCCCTCCATAGTAGTGCTTAAGACGGTGGCAGTTGACTTTGAAATTAGAACCATCGGCATGAGACAACTTGGCAGTGCCATAAGGATAAACTTCGGTGATTGTGAAAGGTCCGGACCAACGGGACTTGAGCTTTCCGGAGAAAATCTTCAATCGGGAGTTGAAAAGTAAGACTTGATCACCAACATTGAAGATTCGGTTCTTTATCTTAGAATGGTAACTTCTTTAGTGATTCTCCCTTGTTAGATTAGCGGAATCTCATATGCTTGATCACGGAGCTCGCTGAGTTCATTGAGTTAAGCTTTCGATATCGCGCCTGCAGTTTTAAAATCGAAAATTTCAGTTGGCTGCTTAAAAGCCCATACGCTTTGTGTCTCTTAGCTCAACTGGTAAGTTGACACGCTTTTTCCAATAGACTATACTTTATATGGAGTACATCAATTGGCAGTCGTGGTAAGCGGTTCTGAAAGCCCATAATGCATCATCTAACTTATCTGACCATGAAGCACGGTTTTCTCCTACCGTTCTTTCCAAAATTCTTTTGAGACCTCGATTCGTGACTTCAACTTGACCACTCGTTTGAGGGTGGTAAGGAGTCGAAAGACGATGGGTGACACCATATTTAGACATAACTCGATCAAATTTGTCGTTACAAAAATGGGTCCCACGATCGCTTATGATTGCTCTCGGGGCACCGAATCGGGAGAAAAGGGATTTTAAGAACTTAACAACTACCCTAGCATCGTTGGTGGGGAGCGCTTTCGCTTCAACCCACTTGGAAAGATAATCGACGGCTACTAGAATATATTTGTTACCCCTAGACGACGGAAAAGGTCCCATAAAATCAATTCCCCATAAATCGAAAATCTCACAAAACTTGGATTGATTTTGAGGCACTCATCACGTTGAGGAGATTGTGCCTTGCCTTTGCAAGCATCACTGCAAGATTTTGATTAATTCGTAGGCATCCTTAATAAATGGTGGGCAATAAAATCCGGCATCAAAAAACCTTCTTGGACGGTAAAGTGGGCTCCGTGTGTCCCCCGGAGGGTCCACTATGACAAAGCTTCGAGATTTTCTGATGAGCTTCTTTGCCATCTAACACCTTTCGGATTAATGTGATCAGCACAAGTCTTGAAAAGAAAAAGGGTCTTCAAAATAATGTTTTACATCTTTAAAGAAACTTGTTTTTCTTTTGAGTCGGACATTCCTTTTTTAATGAATTTCACCCGCGTGGTAGTTAGCAAGTCGGCGAAAACCACGAGGTACTTGGTATGGGTACTTTGAGTCTTTGTAAGTAACACACTTAAAGTCGCTAAGGAAAAGTCTCGGTAATTTCTTTTGGTATCAAAGACATTCGCGTAAGGGTTTCGAGACGGGAAGAGGTGATGGCTGGCATAGTTTTCCAGCTACTTTGGTATCGATACCTTTAAAATCAAATTCTTGAAGGAGTTAGACCCAGAAGCAAATCTTGCTTTTGGCTGTCTTTCTTGTTGTAAAGATATTTCAAAGCTGAGTGGTCTGTTGTAAACAAACACTCATGTTCATGATTAAAATATGATCGAAACTTCTCGGAAAGCATTTAAACAACTGCATAGCATCTCTTTCGCGGTTTGTTGTATGTAATTTGTTTCTGCTTCAAGTCATTGTCTTGCTAGCGTAATGACATTGGTCGGAAATGCTTTAATTCCTTAGCCCTAAACCGTCTCATTGCATATAATCACTTGCATCGCTCCTATGATTTCAAAAGGTTGGTACAATTCGGAGAAGCAATGAGAATTGGAGCTTCTCGGTCAGCTTCTTTTTCAATGTTGGAAAGGCTCGCTAGAATGCAATCTTCTGAAAAAATGAAAGGAGTGTTTTTCTCTAAGAGATGGGTCATGGGTCGAGAGATTTTGGAAAAGTCTTTGATAAATCTTCGATAGAATCCAGCATGCCCGAGAAAACTTCGAATTCCTTTGACGGTTGTTGGATGAGGAAGCTTAGAAATAACATCAATTTTGGCTTTATCGACTTCAATTCCTTTTCTAGAGATCTTATGTCCTAAAACAATTCCTTCTTTAACCATGAAATGGCTCTTTTCCCAATTTAGTGCTAATTTGGTGTCTTCACATCTTTTAAGCATTTTATCTAAATTGGCAAGACACGACGAAAAAGAATCTCCAAAGACTGAAAAATCGTCCATGAAAACTTCCATTGTTTTTTCTATCATATCGTGAAAAATGGCCATCATACAACGTTGGAAAGTTCCGGGTGCATTGCACAAACCGAATGGCATACGACGGTACGCGAAAGTTAGTCCGTCAATGGGCCCGTGTGAAAATTGAAGTAGTTTTTTCTTTGATCTTTGGTGTCAATGGGATTTGAAAAATTCCCAGAAAAAAAACATCTAAGAAACAATAAACTCGTTGCGGCTAATCGCTCTAACTCTGCTCCATGAAAGGTAAGGAAAAATGGTCTTTAAAAGTCGCTTCGTTCAACTTTCGTTAGTCGATGCAAACTCTCATTCGTGACTAATCTTGTAGGCCAGCCATTTTCTTCATTTGTGACAACGTCATACCACCTCTTTTTTAGGGAACACAATGGCCGGGACTAACCATGGAACTATCCGAGATTGGATAAAATCAATCCTTGGCGTCAAAGTTTTTTCTTACTTCTTTCTTGAATGACGTCTGGATTTTTTGGGTTAACCCTTCTTTGATTTGGACTGAAGGTTGGTAATCATCTTCAAAAAGATTTTGTGTGAGCACAACTCTGTATTCTACCTCGGTATCAGAAGTGTTTCCAAGCAATTGCTTGTTTTCGGTTTTTGAGGACTTAATGATGTGGAGGATCTTTTTCTCTTTGGCTCAAATCTTTTGAAAATTTAATGGAAGCTTGTTATTTTTCACTCTTAAGAACGCATACTCGAGATGAGGATTGTGTAAATCTTTAAGATCGATTTCGGGAATTTTCTTCTAAAGACTCTTTCGGTTTCAAACAAACTTTAAGATCTTTTCGAAATTCGGGTGAGTAATCTCCTCTGGTTTGGGTGACAGGTAATGGCGCATTGTGAGAAGTGCCTCGGCAATGAGAATGTCACCCTCAGGAGTCATAGTACGTAGCATTGAAAACTGTTGAAATCTGGTTCAATCATCGATTGCCTATAAAAGCATCGGCTTCTCAAAGAAGTTAGAATTAGAAAATCACTTTCATCAAAAGGAGTAAGTGTTGGAGATGAATTAGAAACAATCGGATCGAAGTACGGAGAAGGATTGTTGTAAGCAACGGAATCGGAAAATCCAAGTACTTCTTGTGAGTACTCTTCACAAGTGACATCAATGAGATCAACTTTCTTCAATGATTCGAGATTGTTGTATGAAATGGAAGGTGCATCACCACATTTAAGGGTTAACGATTGATCATCATTCCTCAGAGTAATCTCTCCTTCATAAACATCGATTAAAGCATGAGCCGTCCTAAGAAAGGGTGCGTACGAGTATCAATGGTACTCGAGGATCGGCTATAAAATCAAGAACAACGAAATCGGCGGGAAAGTAAAACTTCCCTACTTTGACAAAAACATTTTCAGCTACACCGGTTGGTTTGGAAAATTGTTACGTTCTCCGGCTAATTCTAATACATTTTTGTTTCGGTTAGGCCAGCTGAGAGTTGAAGCTTTTTCCAAATGGATAAAGGCATAAGATTGATACTAGCACCTAAATCGGCAAGGGCTAAGTAACTATCAAACTCTGAAAAATCACATGGAATGAGAAATCGACCGGGGTCACCTAGCTTTTCTGGAAGCTTTTTAAGGACAACCGCACTACAATTTTCATTCAACGGTGTTTTGGTTAACTCAATTAACTTGTCTTTGTTATTAAGCATCTTTTTGAACATTGGAGCAAACTTTGGCATATGAATGAGGATTCCGCGAAATCTTAGCTCAAAGTGGAAGATTACGGAAGATTTCCTTAATCTTTGAAGCAAGGATTCTCCTTTTTACGAATCTTTTCTTGTTGAGTTTGGGTAAGGCAAATTAGGTTTGGCTTTGTTGGCAACGAAAGAAGGTTCTTCGATTGGGTTCTTGTCTTTGGTTTGTTCATGGACCAATGGAGGAGGTTGGATGTCTTCGGTGCTGTAGACTCCGGTTATCCTTTGTCACCTCACTTTCTTTTTCCAGCACCATGCGGTGGACAAAAATGTTTTGGGTATTGGAGGTCTCGTAATGAAAACACCATTAGAGTTTGTAATGCCTTGGTTCATTTTCTTGGGTTTGGTTGGTATTGCTTGTGTAAAGGAACTTAACTTGGAAGGGTGGTTGGTATGATAATTTTGCATGTGAAACCGAGCTATTCATTTTCTTGAAAATCATCTTGATTCTTTGAGATCATTGTAAGTAACAGTCTGTTGAAATCATTTTGAAATTATCCAACTTTCATTTGCAAATTATTTCATGTTTGCATCATTGGCTTATTAGAATATTTCAAATTCGTTTTAGGAACACTCATTTGTTGGTGGTGGTAGAGGTAAAATTTGATACACTATTTGTTAGAGGTTGGTAAGGTAAAACTTGATTGATTTGTGGTTGATTGGTTGGTGTTTGGTATGGTGGAGCTTGGTAAACTTGATTTTGACGGTTTTGATTATGAAATTAGAATTGGTTCCTTGATAACGGTTTTGGTTGTTTTGGACATTCGGTTGATTGAAACCCGGTGGTCTCATTTGACTTGCCAAATTGGAAGGTTGGTTTCTTTGGAGAAAATTGCCAACGGCTGCGGTTTGTTGAAATTGTTGGATGTTGTCATGAAAAACGGGAAAATCGTTTCCACCTCGAGTTAACGGACAAAGGTTAAAATGGTGATTTGATCCACAAGTGACACATACTTCCTCAACTGCTTTGACGGGTGCAGGAGTAGTAACAACTAAAGCTTTCATTTGATTCATCATTTGGTTCATCTTGATAGTCATCTTATCCTCGAGAGAAGCGGCTATTTGTTGTATATCAAAAGAATTATTAGAAGATGAAGAATTAGAAAGAGGAGCATCCGTACTCACTCTTGAATCATTAGCACGACTTCTGGAGTAACGAACTTTTGACTTGCTTTCAATAATCGCTAAACCTTCTTGAGGCATCTTGTCTAAAAAATTGCCACCCGCGGCGGAATCTAAGGCATCTTGATCGTTGGAATTCAAAGAATTATAAAAAGTATCGAGTTGGTGGAGTTCCGAGAAGCCATGGTGAGGACATTGACGAAGGAGTCCTTTAAAACGTTCCCATGCTTCATTGAAGGCTTCGTTTGGTTTTTGATAAAAAGTAATGATCTCATTCCGATAGTAAGTGGTTTTTGAAGGTGGGAAGTATTGGTTTATGAATTTTGAAACAAGGTCGTCCCATGTGAGAATTGATCTTGGTGGTTCTTTGTCTAACCAATCTCGGGCTTCACCGTCTAGAGAAAAAGGAAAAAGCAAAAGCTAAAAAGCTTAACCGAAGTGTTCGGATCTTCTGGAAATGTCTAAACGATTGAAGATGACCTTGTTAAAAAATCGAAGGTGATTTGTGGGGATCATTTCTACCCCTAAACTTATTCATTGCACAAAATGAATAAAGGTTTTTAAGCCCGAAATTGTTTAGCATTGATCCGGTGAATACTATACATCCTTCATATAACCTTCGATAGTTTCTTGTAACATTTGGCCATCGTTCGAGATTGTCGGCCATTGGAACAACGTTTTGTTCAACAATTGGATCAAAATTTTCAACAACCGGAAGAGTTTGTTGTTGTCGACGTCTTCGAGATTGCGAACGAGTGCGCATAAAAAGGAAACTATCAATTAAAAAAGCAAAACTTTACACTAATTTTTTTTTCAATGAATTTTAACAGTTACACGAAAGATACTTAAACCAAATATCACTACTTCAACGAAGCTCTTTAAAATTTCTTTCAGGTTAGCCGTACTTGGGTAGAGACACAAAAGGCCAGTGTTAAATCTTTGATTACGATTGGGAACTCACAAGTTTCACACGTAAATTGAAATGATAACACCTCCGTTGAGAATGTTGTATTTTGGTAATTTTTACCAATTGGTGATTTTTATTTCTTTAATTAAAAGGAAGATTTTTTATATTTTTTGATTTTTTGATTTTTTTTATCTTTTACTTATACTAGAAAGAAAAGGAAAATATATATTTTTTACTTTTTTTATTTTATGATTTTTTTTTGGATTTTTGAATTATAAAACAAAATTGAAACTTTCTAAGCCGAAAGGATCTTCAAACCAAATCAACAAACACAAAACGTAGGAATCTAGATAAACACTGATTCCCACATGCATGCGGCGCCAAAACAACTGATTGCAGTTTATTATACTGGGAATAATATACCAAAAAAATATAATACTTTTAAAGAGTAATAAGAAGATTACCAGTACACCCTGATAAAAATCTCTCTCAAAAATATATATAATATAATATAATATAATAAATTACGTATATTAAATCCCGGGCAAATATGATCCCACTTCACCCTGGTCCGTTTTCCCCAACGACTGAGTGAAATGAAACCACCTTCTAATGTTCGGAACCTGATTTGAATGAAGCACAGAAATTTGGTTTGGGAAAGATATAAAAAAAATATAAATTGAAACAATTAAACAAATACGGAAATGCAATTATAAAGCAAATTGATTAAGATTTTACCTTAAAAATGTAAACTAAAATTTTACTAAATTAAGAAAAAGTGAAGAAAATTATTAAAAATAAAAGCCCTACTTTTTAATCTTTTTATAAAAGTTTAATTAAACTAATTAAAACTTAAACCTAATTACTAATTAAAAACTATTAAAACTTTAAATTAACTACTTAACTAAGGACTAATGTCGACAAAAAAGACCTAGAAACTAACGGGGAACTGACAAGCTAACTGAGGGACAACTAGTAAACTACTAACATTTAAAAGTTACACTTTCTAACCCTGAGAAATCTACCTCCGATAACAAGCTAAGCCCGAATTAAGGTTAAATTTAAAAAGTGCTGTATTATGAAAAACTTAAAGAAGCAAAGTTGTAAAGGAATCGTATGAAACAAAAATTAATAAAAGCTACTAGGACTGAAAATCTCAAAAAAGCTCAATAAAGCTTATATTCTAAACATGATTACAGAAAGTGAGGATTGAAGCTATTTTCCACTTAAACAGCCATAAAACACTCAATTTAAGCTTAAAATCTAAAAAGGAAAAGTGATCTAGAAAGCTTAAGATGTGCTTAATCTAAAAATGCAAAGAAAACTAAGCTTAAACTACTTTTATGCTACTGAAAAAGATAGAACAATAGCAAACCAGGAAATAAATCAAAGTACACAAACTTCAAATAAGCTAAAACTTTAATAAGCCTAAACTAGACTCAAAACTTTAAGGCTTTATAAAATCTAACTTATAAACAATTCTAATTAAGCTAGATAAATCTAGGACCCATAAGCTGAATTAACAAATTTAAATCCTTAAGGACTCTAAGTACTATTTTTGGAGTTTTCAGGTTTTTATGACTTTTGAGACAGCTAGAAGATATTAACTTAGGGAAAATAATAACAGACACCCCATTAGAAATTTGCAAATCAAGACTTAAAATGTAATAAACCTCTATTAAGAACTTAAATCCAACTGAATTTAATAAACTAATCCCAAATACCTTATCTAAATTAAGCTAGAGAACACAGGAGACTAACTGAGGTTAGTACGGAGCTAGTGGAAAAATTTACAGGCAGAAACTTTCAAGTGAAAGTACTGCATAATAATAAAAGAATTTAATATATAGGGGACTCTTACCAAACAAATAAAAGCAATGAATATAAGCTAGAACATAACAACTAAATTCTCTAATTAACAGCTATAACTAGAAACTAAACTTAATCCTACTGAAATTGAAAAGCCTAAAATTTATACTAAACGAAGTACAAACTTATAGGTGTAGTACTGGTAGTGGATTTAACAGAGTCAGCAATATACAAAGGTTTAGAAACTGAGCTCAGTGCAATTATGAGAATGCACTAGACCAAACACCTCTTTGTCATTAGACTAATTTGAGGAAAGCTTTCTAAAAGGAAATTTAAATGAACAAAGTGCTACATACCAGATGAAAACTAAGCTAAAACAAACTTTAACAATCATGATTAAGCAACAGAATAGGCAAAATTCTAAGATCTTAACTAATTAAACTAATATTATTAAGATTTTATGAGTTTTTATGACAGAAATAAGTACTAAAATGATCTATAACTATTAAAAACAAAACAAAAAGTGAAGACATATAACTAATGAGCACGAGAAGAGATATTTTTTTTTAAAACACTAATAAGCAAAGAGAATAAGCAAATAAATAACTAAGCATATAAGCTATAACTAAGCAATTTTCAAACTGAAATTATGAAGAATAGTGAAAAAGAGAAACTTATTTGAATCCTTAAGCTTAAACAAAAGGAACCAATATAGGGCAGCTACAAGCTCCTTTAGCTTATTAATAAGCTAAGGTAAATAAGTCCCTTGGTATCTCTTTCTAATTTAAGATCTCCCTTCCAAAAGCTCTACATCCAATTAGAATCCATAATAGATTTAACTGATTAAAGGTTTAAGTAAGATTAAATCTGAATTCAAGACACTAAGCTCATATTTCAGCTATATAGACTGAAAGAGCTTAAAATGAGCTTATAAGCTATGAGACAACTTAGCTTATATAATAGAGCTTATGAATTAAAATGAGAGTTTAGAAAAATGGGATTTTTAAAACATTAAAAACCTAAAATTTCATTTTAACTGAAAAAGCTTGGGTTACCTTACTTGAAAGAGGAAAAATAACATTTAAGAAATATAATACGAATTACTAAAAAATACATAAAAAATTTGATTAAAAACATACAAAATCAGATCCTTTGTGTGTGTGAGAAATGAGGCTATAAAAAGTTGCTAAAGCTGAATGCTTCTATGACCCTCTTGGCCTTGCTCTCCAAATTTTAATCTCTGTCAAGTCATTTCTTCATCATTTGATCATCATTGTACCCGTTGGATGATTTTGTGGACACCTGAGGATTGCCAGCTTGCATTCTTTGATGTGTACGTTTGTGTAGTTTTTGTGAGTGAGTTTAGCACAAAACCCATCACAATTTGTGCTTCTCCATTGATTACGTGGCCTTTGAGCTTGAACTAGGATAAGTATCCCCTTAATTAGACTAATGTGTCCTTGCATTTGTGCTTGAGCTTCCTTGAATTGACCAACGCACCCTTTAATTAACAAAAGCCCTTTGTTTTACCATGGGGGAAACGGGGGAGACGATGAATAGTAAATGGGTTTGGCGCTCAAATTTGGACAGTTAAAACTGTTGGAGTTTGGAGGTTTTTATGACATTTTGGCCCTTGTCTTCTTTTCATCCATTTCTTTCGAGTTTATAAATAACTTCCGAAAATAGCAAGATTGGTCCTTGTGGATATTACAAAAGGAAATTGGCTAAGGTTTTGGGCTATTGGGGCTTCGGCTTTGTACTCTTCTGATTCTCGTGTCTGTGTTTGCTCGCTTTTGATTGTTTTCTTGTGATTCTAAACCTAACCGAATACATCATCATGCTTATAATTCATCCCTAATCATTATTAACTAGTTTAATTATATTAATTTATAGATTTTATAAAACCCTAATTATCCATCTTAATAATTGTTAAATGATTTAAAGAAAACTAAACAAAAACTTAATTGAAACATACCTAAACCTTGATTCTTGAATCACTTAATCACCAACTCGTTTTTGATTAAAAAAAATCTTTTTTTCTTCTCTTGGAGGTTCGGTCGATCATAGGGAAAAAGATGAGATAAAAAATGATTTAGGGATTTATTTATCTTATATTTATACTACATAGAATGCTAATTGTAATCAGATTTATTTCCTTTTTTTTCTTTTTCTTTCTCTAAACCTCTCCAATCACCTCCCTATAAATGTATTAATTTATAAAATTAATTTTCCTAAAACAAAAATTCGTATTTTACAATTCACCCATGTATAAAAAAATTATTTTTTTATCTTGTTATTAGTTAAATAATTATCTTCAATACTTAATATATTTTATAAAAACCTAAAGCTAATTTGGAAAACCATTTGCTTATAAACTACTTCTAAAAATAACTTTCATTTCAAATCACTTTCTAAATATGGAAAGTTTACTAACTTACAACTTCCATATGTCAACCACATATTCCTTTCCAATATCAACTCAAAACTAAAAAAAGCTTCCTATAAACGCTTAATCCTTAAAACCAAGTATTGACGTAGCAATGCATGCACACGTCTTTCAAATCCATTATCACCAAATGTGAATGAATGGAATACTTAACACCAAACTCAAACACACTCAAAATGAGATGCCCATACACCTCAAAATGATATCAAGCACATAATTAACTCACTTAGCCCACATAAATTCACATAGCACAACACTTACACACATAAAAATGAACTCTTAGCCATTTTTAAAGGTTTAAACTAACCTTCTCAAATCACGGTTGTCACATGTAACAAAGTGGCTAAACAAGAAAGTTATAAAATCAAGCCTAAACATGTTTTTATGAAAAATGTCAAAACATTCTGTTTGAATTCAAAAATAAAAGTATTTATTTTATAATTTTATTAAATACTACCTCTCATGACAATTCTAAAAAGGTAAGAAACTCGAAAAACGAATTAATAACGAAGAAGATACGTAGTTTACAATTTTATACCTTTTTCAAAATAAAACGCGTTAATAAAAGAAAATTTTATAAACACAAAGATTATAAATACTTCTGATATATAAATTTTATTATTGTATTCAATCACACATATTTTTAGTGATTCCAAAACAAAAATGAATCGTATTTTTTTGATCAATAACGAAGAGTTATGAATTACGCGATTTTTAAATACTTCAAATGTATAAAAATACTTTATAAAACTAATTTTATAAAAGTTACTGGTTTTCAACTTAAACATGAACATTTTGAAAACACCTTAATAGATGATATAACTTTTAATAACAAATCGTGCTCGGAAGAATCAATCCACAGCTAAAAACGGAGCTATAATGAATAAAATACGACATTTACAGGTTTTACGATAACTAAATCTATAAAAATAATTTTATAAACTATTATGAACATTAAAAGTACTGTTCACCAGTGGGTCAAAAAAATGAAAATGTAATATTTTGATAACTCGTCTTAATACTAAAGCGTGGACATAAGAAACGTAAAAAACGGGCTTAAAATGAAGAAATCGCATCGTTTTTGCTATTGAGATATTTATAAACATTTTAACTTTATAAATATAATTTCACAAACACGATTAGATGGTGATGTAGCTATATAGAATTGGTAATGAATTAGTTTAATCATGTTCTTAGTACTTAAACGACATACGTAAAATTAGGTTTGCATTCCGTCATTTCCTACGCATTTTCTGTTGTAAATTAGGATTATCATAAACGCAAGTAGATTCATAGCCCCACATTTTACATTTTAATAATGATTTACAAGTTTTAGGTGAGAAAATATGATGTTTTACAATTGGACGCAAGTGACATTTCACATATTACGATTACGTGTTTGCCTAAGTAGCGATAACCCATCTGAGCCCATTATCATGAACTGTTAATTACTGTTAGTAAGCGCGAATGTTATAAATAGATCTATTTGAGATTGACATCCCCGTTCGGCGTGAGTCATGATGACTGTGTCGGTTGCGGCCAAAAAACGAACGAATTACCATTCGGACAAAGATGTTGCGGGTTAGAACATCATCACGGGCAATGTTGGCAATTTATATTGCATTTCATACATGTCGACTTTCAGTTTCTGAGCTAGGAAAACGTAATTATATTTTATGATGTTTGCATCTGTTGCATTATCATGGGGAAATCTTGCGGTCCTACATTATACATTTTATAAACCTATGAATTCACTCAACAATATGTTGACATTTTAAGCAATGTTTTTTAGAGGATCAATAAGGCACGAGGTGCAAGGGATACATTGGTGGTTTTGATTTGGATGTCATGCATAAAAGATTTTTTTGTCGCATTACATTTTGTATATCTGTTATGGGCTAGAAATCTTTGTATTTTGAACAAGTGAAGCTTCAGGCTTCTGTAACAAACAATTTGTTAAATCCAATGTATCAGTTTTAAACTGCTTTTAATGGTCGTTCTTATATATATCTTGTGTTATTGATCTATGAAGTACCACCCCCAACCCATATTCCACTGCGACCTAAATTAGAGGTGTTACAGATTGGTATCAAGAGCCAAGGTTATAGAGAACCTGGTCAAATGTTTTTGCTGGACTATAACCGTTTTCAATCATTGCATTCATACAAAGGGATATTCACAGGACATATATACATACACTACTTGTTGCATTAGTTGGTTAAGACTAGATGCATTTAGGATTGATATACATGTTATGATATAAATGTATATTACTATAAGAGTCTTATATTATAATACTAAAAATGAGCTATTTTGGGATTTCAGATACAGTCATGTCGGCTTCTGAGGATTCCACCACATTACATAAACTGTTGTGTCCAGCCCATTTGCGAATTTGCCAGATATCTGATCACCGGGAGTCGATGGACCACCAGTGATGCCAGAGGACCCATATGCCTATGTGGTAGCTGCTTTTCAGGCCCCACCATCTCTTGATTATGTGCCGGGTCCTAAGTACCCACCTTCACCAGACTTTGTTCCAGAGTTAGTTTATCCAGAGTTGCATGCACCAGAGGACTGAAGGTACTCCCAGCTGAAGAGCGGCCCCTACCTGCTGCTGTGTCACCTACAGTTGATTCACTAGGCTATGTTCCTGAGTCGGATCCTATGGAGGATCTGGAAGAGGATGATGATGAGGACCCTGAGGAGGATCCTGCCGATTATCCTACCGACGGAGGAGACGATAGCGATGATGAGGATGAGTCATCCGATGATGATGAGGATGATGATGTTGATATTCAGAGAGGATAAGGAGTAGGAGGAGCACACCACTCCTGCCTGACTCTAAGCATTTTGTTGCTTTAACCAGCTTGTTGATTCATAGAGCCCTATCTGCTAAGGAGACTAAGCCGTTTAAGACCGACGAGTCTGCGGCCACGCCACCACCACATCCTGCTTACCGCGTTACTGCTAGGATATCGATCCGAGATGAGCCACCTACATTATTTTGGTCTGATACAGAGGTTGCCAGACTTTCCTGATATCATACACCACCACCATCACCACTTAACCCCGTGGTCATTCACCACTGCCTCAGATTCCTTCTCTACCACTACCCCTGATACTATCACCATTACATGTATCATCACCACCACCTGCTAGTCCTATTCGTCTGTTGGGTTATCGAGCTTCGATGATCCGACTGAGAGCTGAGGCCCCATCTACTTCCCATTCACTACCATTACCACCACCCATTCACCACATGTTAAATCCAATGTATCAGTTTTAAACGGCTTTTAGTGGTCGTTTTATATATATCTTGTGTTATTAATCTATGAAGTACCACCCCCAACCCATATTCCGCTGTCGACCACAATTTGGGTTGGTACAAATCTCCCTCGTGCAGAGCTTTTTAATCTAGTAAAGATTGATCATGGCCCTTCTTTGTAATACTTCGACTCTTACCTTTAGCTAAGAAGCGATGGAAATAGCACCATAAAAGCAATCTATAGAAAGTTGACCTCTTGTATAAATAGATTTGCTGTGATCATTGATGATTGTTGTAAGAATGATCATTTGTCCAAATTTTTATGAAATTGGAGGATTGATATGAAAGAGTGCATGTTTAAAAGTATCTACAATCCTTGAAGACGTAAAATCAGCTGAGCTGGTGTTGTGGAGGAGCAAATGGATTTGTAAAATGTAATCATTAATCAAACCTACACTTATGCATTCAGTTCAACATAAGAAGAATGATATGGAAGAGTTGTTTGCTTCAAAGTTTGGGTGAAGTACATGGAGAGGGATCATCTTTATCAATAAATAGAAGGAAGAGCTTGGCTATATCTGGTGGAAGTAAAAATAGTGATTTGGGCATTGAAATTTGGTGGATATAGCACTTGGAGGTTTAAAGTTTCTTTGAACATTGGTGAAACACAAAATCCCAATCATTCTTCTATAGGAGGTTTAAGTTGATGTTGACGCAATAACCATACCCTAGTTTAGCACGAGTCCTGAACTAATGTGATCCATACGTCAATCCTTGAAGTTCGGGTCCTTGAATCAGGTTTTGTTCAAAAGCCATTTGAGTATGTTTATCAAAATTGTAACATTCCATTGTTTCCATTACTTGTTTGTTCCTTTTGTTGTATATTCGGTAGCCTTCTGGATGTGAATAACTAATGAAGATTCCAATAATCTGCTTTTGCTGGTAGTTTCCAAATCCACAGAATTGTTTGTTTGGATATCAATAAAGCACAAAAAACATGGAGATACTTGAGTTCTGGTTTGCGATAACTGACAGAATGTTCATAGGGAAGTCTTATTGTAACGAGCAGTTTATATGGAGTCTTATTGTAATGGATACGGATTATGGAGCGGTTTTGAGTGTAACATGCAGTAGCTATAACTTTAGCCCATAGAAATAGCGGAGATTTAGAGAAAATAAGCATGGTCCTTGCAACCTCTACCAACGTACGGTTACACCTTTTAACTAAATAGTTTTTTTGTGGAGTACGTGTAGTGGATGTATAATGAGTAATTCCAACCTCTTCTGTATAATTTCGTAGAATCTGATTGAGAAAATCTGTGCCGTTGTCTGTACGAAGATATCTTACTGTAGCATTAAGGCTGGCTTGAGCTGGCTTTAAGAACTTAAAATAATCTCTGGAGCTTCATCTTTTGTTCTAAAAAACTTTACCCAAGTAACCCGACAATAATCATCTACAATGACTAGAATATACTTTTTCCCATTTCTACTTGCCACCCGCATCGGTCTACACAAATCCATATGCAGCATTTGAAGTTTCTCATTTGTACTTAGTTCAGGCTTGTGCGGATGAGATTCCTTCTTACTTTTTCCCATTTGACTTGCTGAGCACAAGTGATCTTTAGTATACTTCAACTTGGGAAAACCTTTGACAAGACCTTGTTTAGCAAGCTGATTGATGGTGCCGAAGTTTAAATGAGACAAATGACGGTGCAACAACCAATATTTTGTCTTTGAGGCTTTAGAGAGTAGACAAACTAGAGAAGACTTCATCATATCCGCTATTGAGATTGTATAAAGATTAGAACCACGAGATCCTGAGAGTAGATCAACACCTTCCAAGTTACGTACAAAACAAGTGTGTTTCCTAAAAGTTACTTCGAGATCCGAATCACAAAATTTCCCAATGAAGAAAAGATTATGACCAAGTCCTTCAACGTAGTAAACACGTAAAATAAGAATATTCCCCATTTGTAGATCTCTGTATCCCATAATAGCGGCAAAATGATCGTTGCCTAATCGGACCGTACCGATAAACTTGGAAACAAAATTATGAAGCTTGATCACAGTGTCCATTTCAAGTGTTTTTTGAACTCCCTGAATCTAAATACCAAAGAACAATTTCTACAATCTGCACAAAAAGAAAAAGAAGAAAAAATATTTACAAAAGTGTGGATCCTCAACTTTTGATGGGGTTCCATACTGTTAACATTCCTAAGTGACACCTAAAAATCTGAAATTCCAGGATGATCGTGCTAGAATCGTAGAATTTCTTACAAAGACAAAATTAGAAGGATTGAATGAATGACCATAGCTATTTATATGAGCTTTTATCAGTGAATTCTTAGCAATGGAATATCTCATTCTTGTTTCTGCTTAAGTGAGCTCCAACAGGATTTCCTAATGGATGACTCTATTTCTTGGAGACCGACTATGATTGAGGCAGGAGAGATTTGAATTATTTTTCCTTCCATGTTAAACATCCTTCTTGTTGGTTTCCATCTAAGTCCTACTGAGGTAAAGACCCTACCAGTTGGTTTCCATTCAGTTTTAACTTTTTGTTTTGCTGATTTAGCCACTTTACGTTTTTGCATTTCCATTTAATTTCCTACTAAAGCAATGTTTTTTATGGATCAATAAGGCACGAGGGTGCAAGGGAAAGCATGGTGTGGTTGATTTGGTGATGTTCATGCGCATTAAAGATTTGCGCATTACATTTTGTAATATCTGTATGGGCTAGAAATCTTTGTATTTTTGAACAGTAAACAAAGTGGAAGCTTCGAGCTTCTTGTAACAAACTGAAAACAATTTGTTAAATCCAATGTATCATTTTTAAACACTTTTAATGGTCGTTCTTTATATATATCTTGTGTTATTGATCTATGAAGTACCACCACCCAAACCATATTCCCGCAGCGACCACAAATTGGGTGTGCTAACAGATTGGAATCAGACCAAGGTTAAAAAACATAGTCAAATTTTTTGCTGTACTATAAACCCGTTTTTCAAAAACCATTGCATTCATACAAATGGGATTTTCACAGACATATATACAAACACTACTTTTTGCATTAGTTGGTTAAGACTAGATGCATTTAGGATAGATATACATGTTATGATATAAATGTATATTACTATAAGAGTCTTATATAAAATACTAATATAAGCTATTTGGATTTTTCAGATACATTCATTGTCGGATTCCTGATGAATCCCAACGGTACATACACTGCTTTGTGTCCATCCCATTTGCGGATTTGCCAGATATCTATCCCGGAGTCGAATGGACCACCATGATGCCAAATCTGAGACCCAATATTGCCTATGTGGTAGATGATTTTTAGGCCCCGCCATCTCCTGATTATGTGACCGGTCCTAAGTACCCACCTCCACCAGACTTTGTTCCAAAGCCGGTTTATCTAGAGTTCATGCCACCAGAGGATGAGGTACTCGCAGCTGAAGAGTAGCCCCACCGTGCTGTCTCACCTACTCTGATTCCACCAGGCTAAAGTTCCTGAGTCGATCCTTGAGGAGGACCCGAAGAGGTGATTATGAAGACGCTGGAGGAGGATCCAGCCGATTAACCGCTGATGTAGGAAGACGATGGAGATGATAAGGATGAGTCATCTGATGATGAAGATGATGATGATGTTGATATTGAGGAGGATAAGGAGGAGGAGCACCCAGCTCTTGCCGACTCTACAACTATTGCTTTACTAGGTGTTGATTATGCCCTATCTGCTGAGGAGACTAAGCCGTTTGAGACCGAGACGAGTCAATGTGCCACAAGGAAGTTCGCACCGACCACATCCGTGTTTTACCCTCGTTACTGCTAGGAAATCGATCCTGAAAAGAAGTAAGACAAAGAGAATGATCCACCTACACCATTTTGCCTGATACGGAGGATGGCCCCTAGCTCCTGCTATACCTACTCCAACACCATCACCACTTTCCCCATGGTCATCGACCAACTAGCCATCAGATTCCCTTCTCCACCACACCGCCCAGGTAACTATCACCCTTACCTGTATCTCACACATCACCCTGCTAGTCCTATTCGTTCATTAGGTTATCGAGCTGCGATGATCTGGCTGAGAGCTGAGGCTGCATCTTCATCCCATCACCGTACAATTACCCCACCCATCATACTCTCGCCCTCCCACACTCAGATCAGTAATGCACCATCATCGGGACACACACTATTACCCATACAGCTGACTGCCCCCTCCCAGCTTCCCCCCACCCCGCCCGCCCCGCCCCCCCTCCCCTCCCCCCACACCCCCCCCCCCCCACTACACCACCTACCCTTTGCATCTACTCTCTACTTACCGTATGTAGATCTACCCGAGGTTACCTTACCGCCTCAAGAAGTAGGTTAGGTGTCACTCCATGGTCTAAGATATGAGTATGAGAGAGCTCGTCTGCCCCCGACAGCTAGACCTCCTGAGGTCTATGGGCAGATTAGGTTTTGTTGGCTACCATGGACAGGGAGATTATGCGGATCTAGAGAGAGGATTTCAGTGATTGGATCACTTGACAATTGGGAATGAGATGCAGGTAGACATGGCCCAGGGGCACAGCGACTGATGACACGAGTTAGGTCAAACGGATGACAGAGTTTATACACTAGGTTAAAGGCAAGACACAGATGAGATCTATACGAGGTTAGATGATTGAGCATCTGAGCTGAGATTTGATGCTGGTTGGCTCAACATGTTTATAGGAACGATTGTGCACATGCTCGTACTGCTAGGCTCATGGAGGCTGAGGCTAGGATGTCTCGAGAGGCTTGGGTACGATCTATGGATGCGAGTGTGTTTGCCTTAAAATATGGTGACATATCCTGAATACATTATTCATTATAGCGTGACATGTAGGTACGACTAATGTCTAGTTACGATAGTTATTGTCATAGGACTTTAAATAACCCCCTCCATACTTCCATGAGGGGTGAGGATTTTCATGTTTACTTATAAATAAGGTGAGAGTTTTTCTCTTCTCTCTCTAGAAAACACACATCTTCCTTTCTCCTCACTAAATAATAACAATGGCAACTTATTTGGTTTAATCCTCCCCAAACCTCCGTACCATTGTCTCTTTGTTAGAGATAACTTATTACTTAACATTTGGAATCAGAGTTGCAGGGGTGTATTGTAATCATGCATGTGATTGTTGTCTCGGTTACTACACTTTCATTTCTTGGTTACTGTTCATGCACTTTTAAATTTACTGTTCATAAATCAGTTTTCTTTTTTGTGGTTTATAGTGGTCACTTCTCCTAAGAATCAACAAAAATTTGATTATTGGTGTGGATATGTTTTCTGTCATCATTCTGTTATTACTTACTGCTGTGTTTTTGTGCTTCAAACATATATGGGTTTCTTGGTAGCGGTTTGTCCAAAAAGAAAAAAAAACAAATCCAGAATTTCAGGAAAAAGTACAATAGTACGACTGTGACAGGTTGCGATTTGCCTATTGAGATTTGCCTCTTTAGACTGCCATTGTGCACTAAGCGCTTTGGTGTAGCAGGTACAATGAAGACAAATTCTAAGACCAATACAAACGAACCGGCTAATGCCCCCAGATTTCCTCAGATCTTGCGATTTGTCTGAATAGCGATTTGGCTGACCCGTTGCGAGTTGCTACCCTCAACTCAAACCGAGTCAACTCGATTATTACCGAGTTGACCCGGTCAAACTCATTGAGTCTGGTCAAGAAAAGTCAACAGATCTGATGAAAGAAATTGAACAGACATATTCAACAAGATTTAAACCACATGACTCAAGCCAAACCAAAAACAATTACAACAACCACTATCATAAACAACATCAACGACAGCCACAACCCTTCACAACAACAAATCAATCCAACAACAACCCAAAACTATACCTAAATCTCTTCGTCACAACATATCCACAATATCCACTCCATCTCCAAACATTAACAAAGTCTCGAATGCAAAAAAAAATAAATAATAATAAAAAGAATGATCTCAGTTTCATTTTCGTGTATTACAATTAATTCATGACCTTCAATAGATCCATAACACGAAATGAAAATCATCATTGATCTATGTAAAGGTTGTGATACCCTCATTCAATTTACGAAAATAAAGATAGACTAATAACAGATTTGTTAATATATCAACTCTTGTTTCGTTGACACAAGAACAACCATAAACGAACCTACCCGAGACCATTTGTATGATCTTGAAGACATGTCTTTGAAGATTGGTCTCGT
Organism: Tanacetum coccineum; assembly: GCA_026074375.1. Lineage (NCBI taxonomy): Eukaryota > Viridiplantae > Streptophyta > Magnoliopsida > Asterales > Asteraceae > Tanacetum > Tanacetum coccineum. The sequence goes on from BQNB010000839.1 coordinate 124,183, forward strand.
ATGATTAGAAGCAATATAGGGTTTGTTTTCTTCTTGTTGCTGCGTATGGAGAAGCAGAAGGGAGAGATGCGGACGAGTTTATGTGAGTGAGATTAGAGTTTTTGTACCCTAATAAGATGAATAAGATGGCAATGATTTGAAATTCGATTAAAAGTTATTGTGTGAGAGAGATGTGGTAGGCGGTTTGAATGTGGGATTAGGTTTTAAGGTACATATGAGAAAAATAAGGGATTTGATCTGCCTTATAATGCATTATTCAAATATGGCTGATTAAATATGTTTGGGATTTAGTTATAGATTAAACACAGTTGGACCGGTAGCAATGTGACAATGGGACGTGTCGTTCTTCCTTTTAATTTGTGATGATGGGCCAAATATGTTTTATGAACATGATTATTGGGATATTAATATTTGATTAACGCAGGTATGATGGATTACACCGAGTAATAAAATGCTATCATCACGGACATGTTTAATATAGAAAAATAATAGATCCCGTTGACGAACATTCAAACACAAAATTGTCCTAGTTTAACGACACTCTTCGAATAACAACACAACAAACACGAGACAAAACACTAAAACGATCCAATAAGAATTCACTAAAATGAAAAATGGTGCTAAAAGATTTACGAATTACGATGACAAGTGAATCACGGAGTTGATTAGGTATCCCTTATTAACATTGAAGTTGGGTTCACGAAGCGTCTACTTATTTCATCATCGGACATCCCTTCTATTTGCTATCCATTTCTTTAAACCAAATCTCTCGTATTTGATGACTTGACTGAACGTACCACAGATATATTGAGTACTTGAATTATCTAGTTCAATGTAAGTTCCCCCCCCAGGGGTGGTTGGTTGCAGACCTGGTATCTACTCACTAAAAGAGGTTACGTTGTAGTACTCAGTGTCACATGCAGAAGTCGATGTGGATAATTTCAAGAGATGTTGTACTTCTTATACTTTTAGGACTGGGTATAGAGTACTTATAGATTTAATCTTGCACCGTTCTTTAATCAACAATAGTGCAAGCTTAAGTAACAAATTTGGGGGATTTTACTTCAGTTTCAAGTTTGGTATATCGGGTTTACTTCACCAAGTGGATCCACAACAATAATGCCCGAACAGAAAACAGTTTGGTAAGTACTTAGCCAGAGAGTTAAAGTTGAGATGTAATGCAGCAATTCTCCCACGGAATATATTGTGCCAAATTCCAAGACAAGATACTTCACAGTTCTAAGCCAAAATTCTCAAGTTCTTCAAAGACATACATATACAAGACCTTTATTTATCAAGTTTTCTTGATTTCTTGCTTATCTCCTCTACGGTCCTCATGAAGATAAGTTAGTAATGCTTCCGTTGGATTTCAAGTAATTTGGTGCTAAAGACAAGAACTTCACGAGATAGTGCTACACAACAATGATGCTTCCGAGAGTTCAAAACCATCATGGGGGAAAATTGTGTACATCCGGGACTTAGTTGACTTTGATGTTACCATGTCAACTTCCAGGGGAAGTAGTGTAAACACTATTACTAAGTATTTGTTTATGAAGTGTTCTGCATACGTGAGCAGATTTGGTGACCGATTTCTTGCATAGACCACCCGAACGAATATCACATCCCTAATGACAATAAGCAGTGACTCTATGGTGTGTGGTTTGACATCTATATACTTCCGGCTGTCACTTCGATGACAAGTATAATATTGTTTCAAGCTACATTAAATTTTAGAATCTGCATAAGATAGGTGTGTTGTAATTGCGGGAAGCTGATTCAGAAACTTTGCCAAAAAGGAGTCTATGAAGAAAGCTTTTCAAGACATGTTGCATGAATTAGGGGGAAGTTAATCCAACTTATGCATACTACAATGGTTCTGTACAATTAAAGACAATGAAGATCCAAGCTGAAGTACAAGTTTCAAGACAGTGATAACTCAATAGACATCTTCAGCTTTGAAGTGCTTTGGAAGACTTTATTTGTGTTGTATTGTACCTGATAGGAACATTTTAAGTAATTCCATATTTCCCCACGTATTCGGGGGAAGATTGTTAGCCATTAAAACATGGTGACAATCCGTACTCACATTAGTTCATTTATAGTGTGACACATAGGTACTAATATGACCGAGTTTACGATAGTATATGTCTTTATGACGATAAAATACCCCCTTCCATACTTTCCATGGAGGGTGAGGATTCATTTTACTTATAATAAGGTGTGAGTGTTTCTCTCTCTAGATAACACAACATCTTTCCTTTCTCTCACAAATAAAACAATGGCAACTTAATTGTTTAATCCTACCGCTGACCTCCGGATCTCTGTCCTCTTTTAGTCATATATTATACTAACAGAGTGACCTTGCAATTTGTCAGAGGTTAATGTCATTACGTTTTTAAAAAAAAAAAAAAAACCCCCTGTCAGTTGGTAGCACAGCAGGCAGTAGACTACTTGAGTTCTACAACTCAGCGGACCGCATGAAGACTAGGCGGCGATTACAGAGATACTGGTACAGACACGCATGATAACAGGCACAGTTCATTAATGCACTAAAGCAGCTGAAGAGACACTCGGATCCAGATGAACAAAGATTGAGAGACAGGAGGTGACCCGCTAAAGTCAAGCACTGCCAATGCACCAGAGAGGCGTGGTAGCAGTTCATGTACATGTAAGAGCTAGTTTATTTTGTACAGCCCTACAAAGTATTACGGGAGACCTCCGGCAGTATGTCGTATAGGATTTATATATTCTTTTATCTTTGTAACCTAAACATTGTGATTCATTTTTGTATCTAAAACAACCATGTAATGTCTTCCCAATGATGTTTATATATGAAATGGTGGGTATTATTGTCATGATCTGTTATATGAATTTAATTATAGAATGAATGTCGATTTATTACACCATTGTTAATTTCAATACAGTTAAGCATTTCACTTTATGATGTGATCTCCTGTTTATTTTTTGTGTATATGACATGACATGGTTAATGATTTTATGAAATCTAACGGTTATTATATATTCTTTTGATTGAAAAAATGGCATCCAAAAAAAAGAACTACAGGTCAAACACAGCGCCCGAGAAACAACCAACACCACATCTGTCACTAATGCCCAGCTTCAGGCAATGATTGACCAAGGCGTTACTGCTGCTTTGGCAGCACGTGATGCTAACAGAATATGAAATGCGATGATCCAGCGCATAATAGGGAACGGGGTGTTAGAAGGACAGAAACGAACTACTCCGTGAATGAACTTACACTAACCTTCATAAATTTTCAACCCATCTATAAACTTCAAGAGGCCAAAGCGAAAGGAGTTAATCGGTTCTAGTCTCAATGGTTTGAAAGAATGAGTAAGTTTCCACATCATTAATAATATAGTGGAGAATCCAAGTCAATTTCTAGCTTGCACTCTCCATTCAGGTTGCTCTTAACATGTGGAACACCCATAGTCAAGAAAGTCAGTCATGATCCGTCATACGGTATGGCCTTGGAAAAAATACTCATGAAAAATGATGATTGAAAAAATATTGTCCACGAAATGAAAATCAAGAAACTGAAATTTGAGATTTTAGGACCTGAAGGTAAAGGGTACCTTGACTTAACAAGTATACCTAATGCTTTCAGCAGGAATTGGCTTTGTTGTGCGGGAGGATGTTTCTCGAAGAATCTGATAAAATTGAAAAATATGTCGGTGGTCTTCCCGACATGATTCATGGGAGTGTAGTGGCATCTAAACCAAAGACAATGCAAGATGCAGTTGAAATCATAACTGAGCTAATGGATAAGAAATTCCGCACTTTTTCTGAATGCCAAACAGAGAGTAAATGGAAGTTTGAGGATACCTCAAGGAACACTCAGAACCAACAACAACAACAATAAAATAAGCGGCAGAACACTGGCTGGGCCTACACTATAGGATCTGGTGAGAAGAGGCCATATGGGGGATCTAAACCCCTATGCACTAAATGCAATTATCACCACGATGGTCCATGTGCTCCTAAATGCCACAAGTTCAACCGAGTTGGCCATCTGGCCCATGATTGTAGGAGTACCGCTAATGCCAACACTGCTAACAACCAGAAGGGCACTAGGTCGGGTCAGAAGCCTACCTGCTATGAGTGTAGAGTTCAGGGACATTTTAAGAGGGAATGTTCAAAGCTGAAGAACAACATAAATCCAAAGCACAGCTAATGGTAGCAAACCAAAACCTAGGAGCAATACTCAAACATCTAGGAATTGGCATGCATTCAAGAATAGTTTTGTAACGACAAAGACTGTGCCGATAGCAGAACACTCTAGGAATTCTAGAAATTTTTGACTCCAAACATTTTGTTTGCTGAATGTCAGAAATGCATCTTTTTAATGCAAATCATGATTCTTGTGTAACAAAATTCCTAAATGAAGTCAACTCGCGTGCTAAGGTTCCATCCTATAAGACAACAAACAAAAACAAACCCGTAGAGAAAATAAGTATTGCAAAGATGCCAACAAGATAGATCCCTACATGACATAGGTTTTCAAACAAAAAGTCTACCACTATGAATGAGAAAACAATGGCTCCTAGATCTTATCTTAGGTGGAAACCGACTGGAAAAATTTTCAACACTGTTGGTCTTAGGTGGGTTCCTACTAGAAAGATATTCACATCTAGCACAACAGGTTGCAGTGACCTCAAATAGTCAAGTGAAAAGGATATCACTAACCCATATGAATGCGAACAAACTCTTAATGTCAGTGCAGGTACTCTTAACTTAAATGCAGGTATAATTTTCAATTCTAAAAAGGAAGGACTTAGAGTTTGGTTGCTGAAAAGACTGATATCTCATAAACCAGGGCTTCAAGGAATTCTGATATGATGAACAAGCAATGACTTCTGATCATAACAGTTCAGAACTTAGAATTCACGACCATAGCAATGAACCGTCCAGTTTAAAGCTGGTTCCAAAAGTTGTTCCTCCAGCAGACAAGACAGCTACATCATGACAAGAGTTGAAATTACTATTCGACCATCACATAACAATGCTAAGGTCAACATGTAAATAATTTTTTTAAAGAAAAATACAAAAATATAAAATTTCAAAAAGAAATATACAAAATAAAAAAAAATCAAAAAATGTTTCACAAAGAGAATCTTCTCGACATGTCTCTTGGAATCGATAACATTTACGTACCTAGAAATGTTGATTAACATCGACACGGACATGTAAATGAAGTTCAAACAAGAGTTTTAAATGCTTTCAAAACATGTCATTTCTAATTTTTTTATGACTTGTAATTGCTCTCAGATTGCAACTCGGACCCGAACGACAAAAGAGAGTATACGCTTGATTGAAATTCTTAAACTATATATGTAATATATATAATAAAATATATATATTAAGTATAATCTAAAAACAATCAATGAAACCGAGGAGTAGTATAGAATATCCCCGGGTCGTTTATCCCCAACGAGGCTGTGCTGGAGAATCGATACAGTCGGAAGATTGGAGTTTGAATGAGAGTAATGATTTGGGAGTTTAGAAAGCTAAATTAATCAATAACAAGCAAAAACGATTGAGAAAAACCTAAAAATGAAAGCTAAATAACTTAAATCCTAAAACGGGTACGAAAAACGAGGGTCAAACCTAAAAATAATTTTTTTTTTGCTAAATTAAACCTATAAACAAATTTAAAAGCTAAACTAGATTCTAAATGACAAATAACGAAGTTTAAAAACAACTAGGACTGAAAAAACGGGTAGGTGTTTGACCAAAAAACAAAGTCAAGTCAGAACGTACCGAGACCGATCTTTAAAAAATCAAAAGTTTGCAATTAACCCTACGAAAGTTTTTCTATTTTTCCTAGTAACTATGACCAAAGGAAAATTTTCTTAAAAAGAAATATTTTTTTAATAATTTTGTATTTTTCAGAATTTTTAAACTTTTAACGAAATTAAATAACAAAAAATACTAAACTATTTTAAAAATTCTGAAAAAAATTACTAAAATTATTTTACCCTAAAACCTACTAGAATATAAGAAAACCCAAAATTAGCTTATGAATAAGGAAAATAAGCTAAACGAGGCTGATAGCTATATGGGGAAAACTTCCCTTTATACCAAAGTGCCAAGGGTTCACAGAAAAGACCCAAGGGTCACGCGGTAAGTGAGTTTATAAAAGATGGGGTGTATTGAAGGGTTGTATGACCCGGGTTCGAGTCTTGAATCACCCGGATTTCCCTTTCTCCTCTTTTTTTTTAGAAAAACTTTTTACACAAACTTGATAAGCACATGGGGCTTATCATTTTTCATAACTACAGCTTTTTGTGAATGCTTATAAATAAGCTGAAAAAAGGGCTTTTTTATGACAGTTGGCTTAAATTGAGCTTAAAGGCAAAAATGGCTTTTTCTTTATGGCTTTTTAGACAACATAAGCAAGGAAAAGAGTAAATAAGCTAAAATATACTTATAGCTGAATCTAATGAGCACAAAGGACTTAACCTAAGCTCACCAAATAAGCTGAATAAGCTCAAAGAAGCTCAGCAGTACTAACTTGGAGTTAGTACTGCTAGGCTTTTTGAAAACTTAATAAGCTCATGAGGGACCTAAAAAGCTAAAAACAGATGAGTTCCTAAACTAAATAAGCCTAAGAAAAACAAAAATAAGCTAAGCTAAGCAAAAATGACAGAATAACTAAAATCCTAAGGACAAAGAAACTAGGCTAGACTAAGGGAGCTTAAAATGACAAATAAGCTAAGGAAAGGACAAAACTTAAGTAAGCAATGGGGGAACCTAATCCTAATAAGCAACTACAACTAAAATAAGCTAAGAAAATCAGCCAGAAAAGCCAAAAGACTAAAATAAGCCACAAGCCTAATTCTGAGTTCAAAACAGTTAAAATGGCACTTTTGGCTTAAAATTAAGCAATCTAGGAGGGAACTAAGGCTTAAGGCTACTAGGGCTTATCAATGGACCTAAGGGCAATCTAAAAAGCTAAAAAGAACTAAGGGCTTAAGGACAAATAAGCTAGAAAAGTGGGCTTGAGGATAAGCCCCTAGCACCAGGGCAAATGTACTAAAAAATGGTCTTAATTTGACAGCTTAAAATAAGCTGTCAAATAAGCTCAAAATGAAAAATAAAGTTAAGACAGATTGAGCATAGCTTAAGGTGAGCTTATGCTCAAATTTTAAGCTTCTAAAAACACTTTAAAGCTGCTGATTTTTGCAAAAAGAAATAGGTAATTTGACTTTTGAAAAACTTGAAAAAAAATGTTGACAGAGTTGAACAAAACACAAGGACTCCTAAGGCTTTGGCTAGTTGGTTTTTGCACACACAAATGACACCAAAATAGCACTACAACTTAGGTTTACTAAAGCTTATACAAATAAGCTCTTTTAGTATCTTTTAAAACTAACAGTTTTAAGGAACAACTTAGAAACGTGGAAAAACATATTTGGATCTTAATGTTTTTGGAAAACGACTAAAATGGCTTAATGACCTTAAGCCAAAGTTGGCATTAGTGGACACAACCCATAACATTGTCATTTTGACCCATTTGGGCTTTACCCAAACACCCCTTAGTTATACTTTTAAACCGGTATTTTACACTAATAAAGATAGTGTAAGCACAAATTTTAAAAGACAAGTATTAAACAAGTATGGTTAAGCACTAAAAGGTAAAACGTAAAAGCAAATAAGCACAATAAGACATAAATAAGCTAAAAATAAGCTTGCTACAGTAACTATAAGCAAAAATTTAAAAGGGAGTGTACCTTGGATCTTGCTCAAAACTGGAGTGTATGAACCCTAAATAAGCTCTTAATCCACCCTTAGCTAATAAAAAAAAATAAAAAAAATTAAAAAGCTTTATACTAAGCACCCCAATGAGCCTTCCATTTCTGCCCATTCATCCTTAGCTTATCAAACAGTGATTTTTTTTTCTTCTTTTAATTTTTCTTGGTATCTTATATCAAAGTTTGAAAACAGATTGTAAAGTGCTTATATAAGAGCTTATATGACTTTTTAAAAGAAACACAAGTTGAAATCAAACTTTAGAACACAATGTGAAAGATAAAACTGAATTTTCATTAAACTAAAAAAAAGTACAATTACATAAAAGCAAACTAAGTTGAAAACTAGGACTGAGTACTACAACTACACACCCTTTTGCCACAATGGCTTACAAGTTTTTATATAAACGAGCTAGGGTTTGGTCTTCTCTTCTTATCTTCACTTGTGTGCTTCTTTGTAGACACAAAATCACTCTTTGTGCTTGTTGTGAGTGTGTAAACACAAGTCTAATCCTGGCCCTTGGTTATGCTTGCTGCCCACACAAATTGATCTCAACTCTTCATTATCATTGGCCAATGGTATTCCACAGGATTGCCAGCGTGTTCATTGACCCATGTGGGTGTGGGGTGAGGGAGAGTGATGGTTTTGGAGGTTTATGAACAGTCAACGAGGGGTGAAAGTGACAGGAGGGGGGGGGGGTGTGGAGATTTGGCGGGAAATGATGTTGGAAGATATACAGTGTTTTCAAAACGGGGTGAGGGTTTGGGGGTTTGTCACAATTGGTCCCTCATGGTTATAGATGTCATTGCAATTTTAGTCCATGTGTTTATAAACGTTTGGGGATTTGACAGAAAAGGTCCCCCAATGTTATACTTGTTATTTCACCACAAGTCCTTGTGGTGTATAACTTTCTAGGGTTGGCAGAAATGGCCCATGTGGTATTTCTTTGGAGAGTTGGCAGTTTTAACCCTTGCAAGTATTTTCTTCTTTTTCTTCATTAAATAAGTTAGGGACTTGGCAATTTTGGCCCCTAAGCTTATTTTTCTTCACTTTTTGACTTTGGATTTGTCGGGGTTGACTTTGGTTGACTTTTTCACACTTGGGCTTTGTCTTGACTTTGTCTTTACCATACTTTTCCATTTCGTGTCTGGTTTTGTCGTTTTGGCTTCGTTTTTCATCCTTTTCTTAGATATCCGTTCCTGCACAACACAATTAGCAAAACAAGCATATTTTTGGCATTTTAAGTCCGTTTTTGGTTATTTTAACTTGTTTTTAAAGGTAAAAGGTGTGTGTAATTAAACACATACCAACGCTTCAGTGCGCTTATCCATAGTGTTAGAAGAGAAGTCTTCTAACATTTGGTTTTTCAAGATGTTAAACACAATTTTTCAAAAATTTCTCAATGATAATTCATAATCTTTCAAAATTGTGTGTTCAACACTCCATCCCTCATCAAGTTTTACAAGGCAATTCTTCTACAATTGGTGTCATTTTCAAAATAAGTCAATGTTTGAGGGGGAGTTTTTCGAAAAACAAAGTTTTAATGATTTTAGATACATCATAACATGACAATTCTTATGTATACAAAACATTATCAAAAATTGATTAATAATAACTCAGTATTAATAATGGCTACTTACTAGATTATATGTTATAAGATGATTAAGTAGTTGAGCACAATTTTTTCAAGAATTCTTCAATAACAATTCATAATCTTTCAAAATTGTGTGCTCAACAATGCTAACCCTTAATCTTATATTTATTTTACAACTTGGTATCATTTTTTTGGTGTCAAACATATGTAAAATTGAGGGGGAGCAAATTAATGTTCCATGTAATTCATGCTAATAATATTTTTCTCACAAAATTTTTATGACAAATTTTAAACACAAGGTATTTTAAAGACTAAATGAATCAGCATTTAAAATAAGGGGAGAAATGTAATTAAAATGTGATCTTGAAAATAATAAGTGATCTAAATGACTCACAATGCTTTATACTTTTTGGAAAAGGTTTTATGGTTACGATCTGCTACCCAACAACATCTTAATTCATGACGATTTTGAAGTCATAAGGTGGTTAGGTTAGGTACTAGTCCTATGATCCAACAAGAACCGGAGGGATCTACCTAAGGACACTCCATAGTTAGAAATAGGAGTCCTTAGGTATGATTGGAGATGAATGAGTATAAGGGAATAATGCTGACTAAGATTGTATAACAACTCATAATTTTTATCAATGTAATTATCCATTTATTAAATTAGATGCAATTTCTATCAATATAATATCTACTTATTAAATTAAGTACAACTATCTTCGAGGGAAATGTTTTGCTTTATTTCATGTCAACTATGTAACATAACTTACATAGCAAACTAAACGAGCTCACGCAACAACTAATGCCAAGTATATCTATGTTTATATCAGATAAACATCCTAATATGTCAAGTCTATGTCCTAATATCATTTTTACCAAATACGTTATCCGTTTAACGTACCATTTACAACGTTATTTCAAAACAAGCATTATACGTTAACATTTATTTCAAAAACCCTAATTTCATGTAATGTTTTCATTTAAACCAAGTGTACAAATATTTAAGGCATGTGTATAAATATCATAGCATAATATTTGTGTTAGAAATACGAAAAAGTGTCGGTCACTACCAATATAGTTAGTCGTAGGTCGTAGTAATTTGTAAGGTTAAGTTATAAAGCTAACCGGGCCAAAGGCCCATGGATATGCCCACTAAGGGTCCATGGTCGGCCAAGACTAGAGTATAAGTACCCTCTCCATAGCTTGGAGAGGGTGTTGGTTGTTCATTTGTCACATTTCACTCAAGCTAATATTAACATTTTTCTTTCTCTCTCTAAGTGTTCATCCAACCACCTCTTTCTCTCTCTAAAACTCCAAGTGAATCATTCCATACATGTGTTAAGATATTCTACAATTGGTATCAAGATCCATGGGGTGTTTGTGAAGGTTTTGTGTGCGTGAGTTTGGTTCAAATCCATCAAAAGGTTTTCACCTTTTGAGGGTTTAAAAACCATAAAGCTTTTAACTTTATTTCTTAGTTATCTTAGTATAGACTAGAAGTACAAGAAAATCTTTCAAAAACCATAAAAATATCATCTTTTTGAGTCTTTTTGGTTAAAAAGAGGGTTTTGTACCAAGAATCTTGATTTCAAATTTTTAGTGTAAAAAACATTAAAGTTTGTGTTTTCAAGGTTCTAATAGTCTTAGATAAGTAAGAAGTACAAGAAAAATCAGGTAAAAACGTCAAAAAGTGAGTCTTTTAAAGATTTTTGGTTTTTGAGTTTCGTAGTGCATTGGGCGATTTATACGTGTCCTATGGGCGAATTATACGTTTCTAATTGGTGAGGCATTTTATACGTTTACTACAGGCGAATTATACGTGACGTATTCAACAGGCGATTTATACGTTTCTTTTTACAAAGGCGATTTATACGACTGTTTTAAAGACGATTTATACGTCTGTTGTAAATGCGATTTATACTTTTCTTTACAAAGGCGATTTATATCTTTTGTGAAGGCGAATTATACGTATTATTTGCAAGGGCGATTTATACATCTTTTAAGGAGAACTATACACGTTCATTAGGTGAATTATACGGTTGTTCTTTGATTTGTAAAATCTCGTGAATATCTAAACCTTGAACTTTCTAACTAGTTTTTAAACTATCCCTCATTTCTAACTATTTCTAAAAATAGAAAGCACTCTAAAACCTATAAAATACTAAACTAATATATATAATATGAATTACATATACATAGTACGTACACAGAATATTACGTACACAACATTTGAAACTATACAAAGCTTTCAAATGACTTCATTTCCACAAGTACCATGATTCATCACTCATGTACTTCCATCTCACACAAAACATATAATGACACACATAAACTGAATTATACATGCTTTAACTAACCAGCTAAAATCTCAGTTGTCACAACATGGTCCTCTCATTTGGCCTACGGTTGAAGAGAACGGTGTGATCAGAACAAAGAAATATGCTGAATTATCTGTTGTTAAGAAAATTCAAGCTGATTGTGATATGAAAGCTACCAATATCATTCTTCAAGGTCTTCCTGCTGATATCTATTCACTTGTGAATCATCACAGAGTTGCTAAAGACTTATGGGAGAGAGTTTAATTACTGATGCAAGGTACATCTTTGACAAAGCAAGAAAGAGAGTGTAAACTGTATTATGCATTTGATAAGTTTACTCACATCAAGGGGGAATCACTTCATATGTATTACTTGCGATTTACTCAGCTGATTAATGATATGAACATCTACAAGATGAAAATGGAGCAATTTCAAGTTAATACCAAGTTCTTAAACAATCTTCCACTCGAATGGAGTAAGTTTGTGACGGATGTCAAACTAGTTAAAGATTTGCATACCTCCAACTTTGATCAACTTCATGCATATCTTGAACAACATGAACTCCATGCCAATGAAGTCCGTATTATGCGTGAACGCAATCAAGATCCACTTGCCTTCGTTGCAAATCCGTAGATGACACCACCCCACTTCAACCCTTATCAATCATCTTACAACAATCCTCCACTTCAACAACAATTTTCACCATCACAATATGGATCAATTCAACCCAATCAACAATACTCATCTCATTATCCATCACCAACTCAATTTAATAATTCATCCATTCCACCATCACGTACATTTTAGTCTCAAATGAATCATCAAACCTCAACTGTTCCACAAGTAATTCCATAAGTTGCTTATCAATCACCTCAAGCTCATACACAACCTATGACTGAATCACCATTTGGAGACTTAGGTTTTGTTGTTCTTGTATTTTCTCCTGAAGATGATCCGATTGCTTGTCTCAATAAAGCAATGGCTTTTCTAATAGCTGTATCTTCTTCAAGGTTCCCTACTACTAATAATCAGCTCAGAACTTCCTCTAATCCAAGAAACCAAGCCACTATAGAATACTAGTAATCTTAAGATCAACCAAGAACAAGAGTGAGATGTGGGTTGGGATGTTAGAGAGAAATTGGATGGAAATGGATGAATGTATTAATGAAATGTATGAATGGAAAAATGGAACAACCAACCCTCTCCAAGACTAGGAGAGGGGTATAAATACTACATAGGAGGCCGGCCATGGGCTGAGATGGGCCACCCATGGGCCTTGGGCCGGACTAGATTACTAATCTAATCCTTATACTAACTACGAGCTAAGACTTGTTACAACTTTGGAAGTGACCGACACTTTTCGTGTTTCCAACAATCTCCCCCTAAGGGAGGTCACTCCAATTTACAAACTTTAAACCTAGCATACTATGCTTTATCCTTAGTCTTTAGCTCGTACTCTTGACTTTCTCTTGTGAATATGTTGTAGTGATCATTGACTTCTTGGATTGAGCTTGTTCCTTGAACTTGTATTTGACATAGTGATCTTGAGCATCTTGAGATCATCAACCAAGCACAATCTCTACGCCATCTTGTAACTTTGCCATCTTGTGGACTTGCGACTTCTGGACCGACATGCTCATACCATTCTTGAAAAGCTTTAATGTTGCATCTTTCTTGAAATTTCTTTAACTTTAACACTTCGACACTTCTAGAAAGATGTGTGGTATCAGAGTAGCGGAAGTCTTGAAACATGTACTTGAGCTTTCATGATGACTTTATGTTTGTCGGTCGGGTATGAGCATGTGGTTATGGATCTTGTGAGCCAGCTGGAATCAGGAACCTCCACCACCATTTTACATAGCCTGCATAAAACAGTTAGCAATAAAGCAGGGGGACGAATATGGCTTTGTCATTCGCCCAGGTTTGGTTGGAGAAACCTTCGGATCCGTGAGGATCGACCTGTGATCAGATAGATTCAATTTAAGAAGAATCTTCTTGACAGGATTTCCAGCTGAAGTATTGAATCTTTCTAACACATAAGTATTAGATTCATCGTACTCAGCATGTTCTCATTATCGGAACGTCTCAAAGCAGACAGCACGATAAGAGTGAACCAGTGAGTTACTATCTCACCGATTGATATAGAAAATTGATTTGAAAATCAATCGGTGTATCACTTACAAAATTGTTTTTGTGACACACCGAGAGTGTTTATCATTTCAAAAATTCATTAACAACCGTTGATCCATTTCCTGGAACAAGTTTGATTCTTATAGAATCGCACCATCGTTTCTTTCTAGTTGTCACAAGTTTGATTCATAAAGAATCGCACAAGTTACCTACCATGAGCTTGTTTGATGTTGGCTCAAGCAGGATTTCCATCTTCATTGTGAATGAATTCACTCTGATGTTCTGGCAAAATCACAAGGATAATGCGAAGGACTCTTAAAATGTATCTTGTAATTCACATTGTGTGACTTAGCAAGTATAATTTGACAAGTGTCCTAATGAGATTTATGGATGATCTCTTTTTGGCTCTAGACTCAATAGTGCACTTTGATTTTAGTGATCGGAGGCTGGAGCTGAGTGCCACCTTTTCAATATCAACTAACTCGGAGTGAGAGAGTCGAAATCAAGTGTATCTCTGTGAGTTTAAAACAAAGTATTCTCGAATTTGAGTAGCTGGGAGGGGGTTGTGCATTGAGTCACTGGGTCCATGACTGTTTCATTGTCCGGACAACAACCTAATGTTTCTGACTGCATATGTATTGACCGGTTTTGCCTAGTGTATGGAGGCTTCTTTATTTTCACCTTTATCCGTACATTTCTTTTTCATTCTTTCAAACCCTTCAATGCATACCGAGACTTCCATAATTAACACCTTGTTGGGTTTGTTCCAGGTTAGCTCCATTCTCAGTCGGCATTATTCACTGTTCTCACTCTTTCTCTTTTGTTAATCATACTAAGGAACTTTCTACAACTAACTAAGTGGAATCCCTGGGTAGATCCCTCCGGTTCTGGCTGGATCATGGGATCTGAAAACCTAAGCCTAACGACTTATAACTCATAAAATTAAGAAATGGTCAGTCTTTTGGTATTCCATCACAATCTTCAAAAACATAGAAATTAATCAAAGTGCTTTGATATAAATATCAAAATATTTACACTTTGAGAGTTTTCATCATCAATAGAAGCTCCCACTTAACATGTGCATAGTTATCGTAGTACATGTAGTATGGAGTGCATTGAGGTCATTTTATTTGATACTTCTATCAATATTGTTATGTCCAGGTTAATCACATTTTCTCCCCTTATCCAAAATGTTAATCCCTTGATATTTTGGATATCAATTGATTAACCGTTCGGGGACAAAATGAGATATGATAGCAGATTGGAACATGTTATTGCTCCCCCTCAACTTTTGAGGGTTTATAAGATGATGCCGAGTACAATTATTTGAAAATTTTGAATTTACTGAGAAATTCTTGAAAAATTTGTACTCGAGCACATCTTATAATTCACCATATGTTATGTCATAATTAATGCACATATTACACAAGATAAGTGTATTTACGGAGGATTGACCTTTTTAGGATGAGAACAACATATGATAAATCATATGGTCCTTTGTAGAAGCCGTAGGTCACCCCCGTATGGTCGTCCACCGACAAATCTCTCCAAACTCCTCATTATCCTCCTTGTCTTTAGCCTCTTGTCAATCGCCTGGATCATAGCTCTCGCGTTTGCTTTGTCGCGTTGGCTCCAAAAAGTCTGTGGCAAGTACTCCATTCTTATTCCCTTGAGGCGATCATTTAGAGCAGTCCGAACGTCATCTAGAGTACCATCGCTGAACTTGTGTAGTTCGTCAATGCGCATCAATCGGTTCTTCTTGTCTTTATTCTCGTAGATGAATCCTCTTGGTCGGAGTATGGAGTATATGCGGTCTTGTCTTATTATATTGGATCTGTACCCGTGTAGGGCTTTGTTGAGGTTGAGTTTCTTTCTGTATATCTCAACACCCAGTTGAGATCTTCACACTGCAGTTGGATGACAACTCTTCGTGTAAACAATCATAATGAGATATTTTTTTAAAAATAAATGCAATACGTTATCTACTACGCTGAGATTTGTCACGTTTCTTGCACGAGGAGAAGCAGCTTATCTTAATGTCTTGGATCCTTAGTTGGGGAAGTCGCCTTCTTTGAACTTGTAGACACATCATATCCCTTCGTACAGTAATCCGTCAAGATGCTTATAATCCATGCCATTCGACTATTTCAACATTAGTGACAGCATACTGATCCGTCTTTTTGAATAACGTCACTGAGATGTTTCCTTAAGGTGTATAATGCATAGAACTGTCTTCGCTTTTTGGCCCCAATGCGAGATTAACAGAGGCGAATTGTCGTATTTGTCGATCGTTTGACTTCCACATTGAGTTAGGCATAAGTCTTCTATCAATTGATATGCCCGTAATTGCAGCCGTAGGTCTTCGTAACTGAGTAGTATACTTTCGGTTGGACACTCACCACGTAGATACTCCAGGTCGATATTGGATGAAGTGTTGAAAATGGCATATACAGACGACTTGAGAATTGGATACTAACGGTAGTGGCTGTCGCAGATCATGAGGAGATTGGACTGACCTTTCAGGGTTGATCCAGTCTAATTTCTGGTTGTGCTTTGTGACCTCCTCCAAAAAAATTATTACAGTTCAGTCAAACTCTTGCAAATGCCTTTCAATCAGCTCAAATGTTGGTCCTGCTAGCAATTCAGGTGTTAGAGTTTTGACATTTGCCGGTTCAGCACAAAAAGAGGAGAAGTCAAATGTAGAGTCGGTTAGTTATCGAACGACTCTCGAGGGTTTTGTTGTGCCAAGATTGCTTAAACCAAGGTTGGACAGTTTCATGAACTGCAGGAACAGACTTATTCCTATGCATGATCCTGAGTAAGTAGTCTTGTGGTGTCTGAAACCATTCAGAAGATGTTCGGACCTCTTCTTTTGCTTGTTCATCTTTGGACACCTGTTTCGAACTCCCTGGTCCTGAAGGACCTTTTAAGACATCTGTAGATTGCATAGCTTCCTACCGGAGCAGATTGGCTAGACAGATTTCTTGTGTTCAGTCTGAGATCTGTACCGGTAGTCCCTTCCTGCTGCTTGTTGTCGTTGCACTTGGATAGCAATGGTTGAGCAGGTTCCTTTCTGACCTTCTTCTTTTGGTCCCCGGTCTGTTCAGCAGAGGTTCTTGCATCATCATCTGCACCATTCTAGGTCTTTCTAATTGTGACAGTATCGCTCGCCATATGTATCTAACAAGATCTTGTCAGCTTCATACGCCTCAACTAAGTCCTTGTAGAGCTGTCTCTGAATGTCTGACCTGTTGATAGAGTTGTTAGCTTCCATCTTGTCAATTAAGATCTTTTTCAGCTCTAATTCTAAGAGATTTGCAGCTACAGCATGAGATGTGTTGGCTTCCTTTGATGATCGCACCAAAACCTCAGACTCGAGTTGATCGATGACTAACTTCTCGACTTTTGGAATAACTTTGGAGACTTCCTTTTTGACTTGTTCCTTGATGATTTTCTTTATTCCGTCATCAATTGAATCAAGGAATTGTTGATTGGCAGTAGTAGACTCTTCTTGAATTCTGTCATACTTCAATTGCACTGCAACGTCCACTGCTTCCTGCATTTTATTCGCTAGATATTGATCAACGGTGCTAGGAATAGAGGAGAGCGCTTCAGCATATTGATTGGTTTGCCTGA